>PVJI01003088.1:0-130901 GCA_004026765.1 Micronycteris hirsuta
TACACATTAAGTTAATATAATATTGTATACCAACTATCATTTTAAAAATTTGTCATCAACCCATATCTCTGGAGAACAGACAGCATGCAAAATGGAATCTTTAGTGTTCAACAGGAACCTAATAAAGTGTGCTTTAAGCTCTAACACACACACAGACAGTTTACAACTGTCTCCTTAGTGACTGTCTTCATGAGTCAATATTTCTGAAACACAAATTTTAGAAAGTGTATACTGCTGTGACTTCTTTGAATGGCATTTTGGAAATAACTTCAGGCATGTAAAATATACTTACTCTTTTTTCTAAAGATTTTATTTATTTATTTTTAGAGAGAGGGGAAGGTACGGAGAAAGAGAAGGAGAGAAACATCAATGTGTGGTTGCCTCTAGCATACTCCCAACTGGGGACCTGGCCCACAACCCTGGCATGTGCCCTGACTAGGAATCAAACCATCAATGCTTTGGTTTGCAGGCTACCACTCAGTTCACTGAGCCACACCAGACAGGGCAAATATACTTACTCTTTAATCAGAAGTTTTATTTCTAGAATTTTTTTCTTCAGATGTACTCAAATAAGTACACAGAAAGTATATATAATAATATTAGTAGATTATTGTTTGTAATTGAGAAAAATTAGAAAGCATGCACCTATCCATCAGTGAGAGACTGCTATAGGTGCAAGGGACACAGAAGGAGTGTCCTCTATCACAGAATGTCATTCCAGTAGACGTCTGACTTTTCCTGCCACAGCAGTCTTAGTGCTCCTGCCAAAGCACCCCCTGTGAGTCTGTGTCCTGGAACTGCTTCATCACTACCTCAGATAGTATCAATGAGAAATCACAAAATTAGCTTTTTTTTTACTGTGACAGAGCCAGACAACTAAAAGGACAACCAGCTAAGAGTTCAATAGGCTGTTTATAAGGATGTTCAGGGAACTTAGTGAGGACTTCAACAGCATAAAAAAGATCCAGTCAGAAACAGAGGCTACACTAATTGAAATAAAGAACAATTGACAGGGAAACAGCAGTATAGTGGGTGAAGCCAAGAACCAAATCAATGACTTGGAACATAAGGAAGCAAAAAACCAACTAATCAGAACAACAACAAGAAAAAACAAGACCAAAAAAAAAAAAAATGAGGATAGTGTAGCAGCCTCTGGGACAATTTCAAGTGTACCATAATGATGTGAAATCATAGGGGTGCCAGAAGGAGAACAGAAAGAGCAAGAAATTAGAAATCTACTAGAAAAGATAATGAAAGAAAACGTCCCTAATTTGGTGAAGGAAATAGACATGCAAGTCCAGGAAGCACAGAGAGTCCCAAACAAGATGGATGCAAAGAGGCCCACTCTGTAACATATCATAATTAAAATACCAAAGGTTAAAGATAAAGAGAGAATCTTAAAAACAGCAAGAGAAAAGCAGTTATTCACCTACAGGGGAGTTCCCATGATACTTTCAGGCGATTTCTCAAAAGAAACTTTGCTAGAAGGGATTGTCAAGAAATATGCAAAGTCATGAAAAGCAGGGACCTACAGCCAAGATTGCTCTACCCAGCAAAGCTACCATTTAGAATTAAAGGGAAGAAAAAGAGCTTCCCAGACAAGAAAAAAACTAAAGGAGTTCACCATCACCAAACCATTACTAGTACATGAAATGTTAAAGAGACTTATTTAAGAAAAAGTCAATCAAAACTATGAACAATAAGATAGCAATAAGTACATATCTATCAACAATTGAATCTAAAAAACAAACTAATCAAAGAACAGAGACAGAATCATGGATACAGAGAACAGTCTGATGGTTTTCAGGTGGGAGTGGGGGAAGGGGTAAAGAGGCGAGGGGATTGAGAAGTACAAATAGGTAGTTACTGAATAGCCATGGGGATGTAAAGTACAGTATAGGAAATGGAGTAGCCAAGAACTTATATGCATGATGGATGGACATGAACAATGGTATGAGAATTGCCTGTGGGAGTGGGAGGTGGCAGGGGGCAAAGGGGGAAAAACTGGGACAATTGTAATATCATAATCAATAAAATATAATTAAAAAATAAAGCCATGCCCTGGCTGGTGTAGCTCAGTGGATTGAGCACAGGCTGCAAACCAAAGGGTCCCGGTTCGATTCCCAGTCAGGGCACACGCCTGGGTTGCAGGTCAGGTCCCCAGTGGGGGCCACATGAGAGACAACCACACATTGATGTTTCTCCCCCTCTCTTTTTCCCACTGTTCTCTTCTGTCTAAAAATAAATAAAATCTTAAAAAAATAAAATAAAATAAATAAAGCCATGTTGATAAGGCAAAGGGAAATTTCAGCATAACCAAATCTACTGTGTTATCACAAATTTAGAATTAGTGAAAATGTAGAATTTTATGGTTGGATGACATCTCAAAGTTTATCAGGTTGAACCATGCAACATTCTATAGTATCCCTACCAGTCACACACACACACACATACATGTATATATGTAGGCATGTATTTGTTGAGCGTATACTATGTGCCAAGCGCATAGTAGGTGGTTTCTAGCCTCTTCTGAAGAAAATCTCCACAAGGAGCAATTCAATTCCTCATCTCCCAAAGCAGTCCATTCCTCCTTGGGAAGCTCTAACAGTTAACCCTCAACTCACAACAATGTATCCTCTGAAGCTATTACTATGTCTGCCACTGACCTCCCATTGCAAAAATCAATGTCTTTTTTTTAATTTCATACTGCTTGAACTAGCCCCAGCATTTGACCTAATGATACCACCTTATTTTGAACTTCTGATCTAATTTCCTATCTTTCCCCTAAATCAGACTAGGTCCCCTCATTAAAACCTGTTGCAGCACCCTACACTTTTCCTATAGACCACTCATTAGAAGCTGTAAATAAATACTTCAGAACACGGACCTTGGTGCCGCCCTGCCTGGGTCCGGGTCCTGCTCTCGCACACACTACCTGTTTGCCCTTGGGCAAGTTTCTTTACATTCAGTGTCCTCAACTACAAAAACGAGAATAATAACAGCACCTATCTCACAGGCTATTGTGAATCGTAAATAAGTTAATATTTACACAGTGCTCAGAAAAAATGTAGTTGGCAAAATACTAAGCAATATGTGTTTGTAAGTTAAAGTTAAAAAGATCATTTGATTAAAATCAGTGGTCTCTACTAGATTATAAATTCTGTGAGGATAAGATGAAATCAAGTCTATTCTGCTTACTATTTTATGTCCACTGCCTAGTTCTGTGTCTTTCACATCAAAGTGTTTATTGAATGAGTAAAGGAATAAATGTACAGTGGGATAAGTTTATTGTCTCATATGAAAACTATGCACCCACCCAAGGATCATCCCACAATTGTCCCATTGGTCACTGGCAAGCACCTAGACAATTTCCCTGGAATGTTTCTCCTTGACTGCACTTGACGACTGTCCTTGCTTCCTTCTGACTTTCGCATTTCTGGTTACATAAGCTGACCTTCGGGAAATGCTTCTGCCTTTTCACCTTGGCAACCTGAATGGATACCGCTGTCCTGCATACCAAATGGGCTCCCTCCATGGCCTTCGGTTTTGCTTACTTCCTTGATTTTAGTGTTTCCCCGAAGCCTAAGGCACATGGCTGGTGTGTGTTTGAGCTGACACTGGAACCCACGTCTTCTGACTCATGATACATGATGTCATTTAAATTCTACAGACTTGCAGTTCTTGGATAGAAGGTAAAGAAATTTGGCAATCGACTATTTAGAGTACATTTTATTCTCCTCTTTATTTCTCTGTGTTAGGATCTCTCCATTTTGGCCAGATCTAAATATGTGGCCCCTATTTAAAGTTTGCCTACTATACACTTGATAAAGTCAGCTTTGTATTTGTCACTTCACTCTGTGTTGTTTTTATTGTTGTTGTTGAGTTCTTTGTCATCTTTCAAAGGGAGCGTTTTATAGCATTTAGATCCTGCAAAACACCTGGACAATGCTAGAAATTATTTGACAAAAAAGAAGATGATGGGGATACAAAATCTGCACTGCTCTTAAATAGTGGTAAAGATCCTCAGAGTCTCTAGGTTAAAAGATGATAAAAGGATGTGGAAGGAAAATCATAACAGCAAATAGACTTTGTCTAAAAGTTGTGGTTTCCTTATGTAACATTTAGTCTTTGGGTTGTGAATATGTGCCTATTGTGAAACACCTGGTCACAGAAATAAGATGTGAAAGCCGCTGCACAACAGACTCGAGAGGCTCATGCGTTTGTCTTTCCGTGTTCATTTCCTTCAGGCAGAACCATTGGAACTTGGTTGGAGGCAGACCCTTCGGCCCTTGAAAGTCAAGAGAATTAATATAACAAAATCATAGGAAAACTAAGGTCAATGATCACAAAAAGGACTCTACAATAAATTATTTCTTACTATCTCAATTTTCCCTCTGGATAGTCTCAAGAAAACAAAGCTAGAAGTGTTTATTAGATATAGATAAGTAGAATCTACTTACCCAGAAACAAGTCCTTCTCTAAGGTTAAGACCAGAAAAGTGGTAGTAGAGTCAACTCAAAATTATGGTTTTTTTTAATTTTTTTAAATAATCAAACTCTTCCAGACACACACACTTGAGCACGCACACACACACACACACACACACACACACACACACACACCACTTGTAAATTAATATCTGATAATTTTTATAAATGTTAATTTTGTTGTAGCTGAAGATTTACCTGCTACCATTTGCTATTTACCTGGTGTTAGGGTAAAAGTTTAAAATTTTGTATCACAGAAATAACACTTCAGTGGGCTAAAAATAGTGAAATCTATTTTTCTCTCATTTAACAGTCGCACAGGGTGAGTAAGTAGGCTGCTCTGCTCCACTTAGTAACTCAAGAATCTGAGTTCTCTCCATCGTTCTAGCTTACTTCATTTGCCTTTCAGAACATCACACTTAGCGGGTGTACCTCCTATCTTTTTTGCCAGTCCTCTGTTTTGGGAGTGCTAGTTCTCCCTCATCTATCCCACTCCTCAAGGTTAGGGGACAGGGTTCAACCCTTGGATTTTTCCTTTTTTTAATATCACTCACTCTCTAGGTGACCTCATCCAGTATTGTGGTATTAAATAATATCTACATTGACCACTTCTAAATGAATAGTCTTAGTCTGGATTCCTCTTCTAACCTTCAGACCCATACCTTCACTGGTCACCAAACACCTCAGTTGGAATCTAATAGGTGTCACAACCTTGTCTAACACTGGGTTACAGATATTTCCCTGAGCTACAGTAAATATCTACAAAACGGACTTACAGATATATTACCCTCCAATAGTCTTCCCACTCTAAATTATAGCAACCCCGTCTTTCATGTTCCTCAAGCCAAAATCTTGATGTTTTCCTTGACTTTTTTTTTCTGTCTTTCATGCCCCATATCCAGTCTCTCAGCAAATCCTATTGGCTCTCTACTTTCTTTCTTTCTTTTTTATGTTTCAGAAGGTCTTTTTTAATAGTTTACTTTTTATTGTATTTTTTTCCATTACCACTTATTTCACTTGTGGCTTTCTATTCAACATTCACCCAGAACGCAACAGCTCCTCATTGCATTACTTCATCTAGACTGCTATTTGATCTCATGTAGTTTCCCATATTGGACAAATACCCAATCAACACTTCAAATCTTCTTTCCAGGACCAATTTTTCTCCTTAGCACTTATTTCTAACAAACTCTACATTATATTTATTTACCATTTTTGATTGTCCATCTGAGCTCAAGAGGGGGAGGTATTTTGGTGTCTCTATTCGCTGATGTATGGCCAGCATTTAGAATGTTGCTTGCATGGAGTAAACACTCAGCAAATATTAGATGCAAGAATGAATGAATCTGGTTTCTCTTCCATATTCTAGGGTGTTTTTCTTACCTGCCTGGTTGAGATTTGGTCCCATGATGGTTCGTGCTTAGCAACCGGAAGCAGGAGAGAGCACTGAGAAGTGTTCACATAGTTCAGGGTCTGAACCTGGAAATGATGCACATCAGTTCCATTTACGTTCTATTAAGGAGAACTTAGAAACCTGGCCATAGCTAGCTCTCAGGGGGTTGGAAATGCACTCGCAGCTTGAAAGCCATGGGCCCACCTACAACTTTATAATTTACAAGAAGGATGGAATGGAATTTGGTAAACAGCTAACAATCTCCACCTTACCTACAATTTAAGCAGCTTACTTCATCCAGAATGACAACTCAACCTACTCTGGAGTCCCAGAAGTAAATTACAGGATGAAGACAGACCTGTTCAATAGTGTGAAACCCAAGAGTATTATATAAACAATTGATACCAGTTTTCTCATTAAAACATGGCTGAGGCAAATCCCATCTGAAGGCTCTGCCAAAAAAATGAAAAGGCTCTGCCAAGTCCCAGATATTCCTGCTACTTGCTTTAGACAGACACTCCCCAGAACATGTGGACCATATCTTTACCCTTTTATTATTTTATTGCTTAGTGCAAACTTCAGAAGTTGTGCAGAAATAACATTAAGAATTAACGGAAAAAAGAAGATTGGCTGAAAACTCCTGAAATAGTAAAATAAAAGAAACTTATTTCTGAGTTTTGTCTTCTTATCTCCTCAATTACTAGAACTTCTGAAATAAAACAATAAATTAACTTTCCTCCTTCCAGTAGCAATCTATGAAATGACCTTCAGAGAACTAGATAATGTAGAGTTTCTGTGGTATGGAAAACCTATAACCCAAAGTCCAAGCACAGAGCTTTACAGCAAACATAATTTCAGGTATTGAAATTAATCAGTAAACCAGAAATCACATTATGGTCCTTTACCTAAACTTTTAAAAATCTTAAGTCCTTTTAAGCCTTGTAAAATTAATGAAATGAAGTTAATTCCCACCATTAGCAAATAGCGTTTATGTTCTTATGCTTCAGAATAGAAACTTAACACACAAAAAAGCATTTGTTAATGACGCATACCCTTTCAGCAAAAAAAAGGAAAAATGTATTAAGTACTTGAAAAATAAATCATGGTTTATATCAACAAGGTTGACTAGTGCTTCACTGAAAGAACTTATGACATTTTACACAGTGAGTTTGTTTCTCTGCCAAAGAATGCAAACAACTGCAAGCCGACATCCTCTCCTCCGGGTTTCACTGTGTTCCGTGGAGTGTTCCGATGATGGTGGCTGGGAGCATGCCATTTTCACAGTTGAGAAGTGCACGTTTTCCTTGCACTTGGATGAAATCACCTGAATTTTTTAAATGGGACTCAATAGGCAGTCAAGAATCAGTAAAAGTAATGAAGTATTTATGTAATGCTGAGTCTGTAGTGGTTTTGTTTATGTACATTGTATGGTTAAACTGTCTGGTCTAGCTGGCTATATCCATTCTCCATGGTCCAAGACTAGCTCGGGGATAAGAATGGTGTAGCTATGTTCTCGAGAAGCCAACTTCACGATCCTGTGGCAAATAGAAATTGAGAAATATTTGCTCAATCCTCATAGTCCTCAGTTCTGTGAATCTAGTTCGCATTTGCCAACGGCTTTAAAATCATTTTCCTTCATGGCTGTACCTCTAGCTGTCAAGTGGGTTGTGACTCTATTTCCACTTTTCCTAAGATGACCCAAATGAGACCGGAAGTTACTGTTCTGTGACACAGAGCACATAAGAGGAAAAGACTTATTTCAGATTTACTTCCTCAGTATACAGAGTTCACATATGCTGTGCATTTCTAGCACCTTTTTGTTCTCATTCTGTCTTTTGAAACAATTAGTCCCTGGCCTCTTCAACTCACTCATATTCATTCTGTAGCCGTCATGTTTGTGATCTGTAGTGTATTTTCTCAGAGCCAAGAATTTCTTCTTCTTCTGACCTAATACATCTGTAAACAGTAGCTCGTATAATCCATCTGGTAGTCTATAAATAATGCTTTTAACCAACAACTTTCTTTTTTTTAACATTTGATGGTTAAATTCATAAAAACATAACTTGAAATGGTAGCCTTCCTTCTACCACCCGTAAGGCTCCCACCGGCTCACTGGGGTTGGTGAAGGTTTGGCACATACATTGTACATGTGCTTCCCATGCACCAAATTTAAAAGAAAAAGAAATCACTTCCCAGATGAAATGCAAAATGTGTTGAATTACATACTTCCCAAAAGCACTTTATGAGGTACATTCTCCTTGGGATTATTATCAAGATTTTAATTAAGAAAAGAATCCTAGCCCAGGTGTTGCCAATGAGGGCAGGACCGCAGGCGTTCTTTGTACCGTTAGAGATTTTGCAGGTTGGTATTTTGGGGTGACTCTTTCCTAAAAAACATTCAGGAAAAAATGTTTAACTTATGAAAAGGGGCCAGCGAGTGAGTTTACTTAAAGTCCCCTCCTCTTTCTTGAGCTGCGATGCAGTAGGGAGCAGCTCACAAGGAGATGTTCTGTAAGGGCAGGACGTTGGGAGAACAACTGCCTTCAGACCCCGCTTTGGGCAGGGACCCCCCTTGTCCCCTGGCTCTGCCTCCGTGGGCGTCTGCACATGTGATCACGGCGCTTGAGGCTTGGGGCCGATCCAATCAACATGAAGTATTTTCCTGCATGATCACACGCCTCTCTCACAACCTTGATAAAGCGTTATCGCCAACGTTGATAACCTACAAAATGTGTTATGAAATGTGACCCTGTTTCTCTGGCCTTGCACTGAAGGTCACACTCCAATCCCTGTTTGCTTTGAAGAACCGTGGCTGATAAACACTGCCATTCCGGTCAGCAGTTGGGGTGCAAACCCCAATCCATCTGCCCACTGCAGGTCACCAACAGACATTTTATCCTTAGAATCGAATCACAAATGCTCCTCCTGGCCTACAAAGCCCTACGCTGGAGGACCCCCGCCTCCCTCCAACTTCAACTCACACCAGTCGCTGCCTCAGGCACCCCCTGACAACGACCACGGCTCTCTTTCAGTTCCCCAAAGCACCAAGCTTCGCCCACAAGACCTTTGCTGTTCCTTCGGCGCAGGACACCGCTGTCTCCCCAGCACTCACCTCCTGCTCGCCACACACAGGCACATGCGCGCGCACACACACACACACACACACACACTGTCTCCGCCCCCACCCCGCCCACCTTCTCTCCCTAACTCCAACTCCAGCCTTCAACTCTCAGGGTAATGTTATTTACTCAAAATATGGCCTTTCCTAAACCCCAAATCTAAATTAGTAGGTCCTATTACAATGGCTCAAATTATTCTGTATTTCTCTTTTATGTCACTATTTGAAAATACATATTGTGACTTGGTTTTAAAGTTATTTTTCCCTCACTAGGCTAATACTAAACTCCATCCAGATAGTCTGGGTCTCTCATTGTGGTAGTCCTGACAACTAGCATGTAACAAATGCTCAGTAAATAAATGTTAGTTGAAAGAACAAACTTCACTTCCATATTGTTTACCAGAAGGAAAGGTCTCAGAACATTGGCTAACCATTTTCCAGATTCTAGGTCCTTGTCTTATGATGAAGTTTTTGAAAAGTACCAAGATGTGTCTTAACTGTCACAGAGCTGACTTATGCCCAGAGATTGCTAACCAGCCCTGGTTGCTCAACTAGTCTTCAAAAGAACAACGAGCGCATTCCCTGCCTGGTTCTGGCAGGAGAAGGCCAGGCGCAGGCGGCCACAGAGTCCCTGTGCACAACAACCAGAAGCTACGTGCAGGCTTCCCTATGTTCTCCACAAAGATTGTCCACCCACTTTCCCCGCTTTCTTCTGGACATCTTCCTCCACTTGCACAGTTAGAAGGCATGAAAGCACTCCCAATAACTGTTTTTATGTCTTCAAATGTTGTCGTTTAAACAATATTATCTTTTGCAATTCCTCAAATCAGATTGCCACATGTTGGTTAGCTTGAATGCCAAGGAGACCAGATTATATAACCATTAAATCTAATCCTTTATCTCCGGAGTTCTCGAACTAGGAGAGCTTAATGTGCATGCCGCCACTTTTCGGCCAGACAGCTGTTGCCTCGAGACCTCCTCATGCAGCTATGGGACAAACCATTGCTAAGCATATTCAAACCAGCAGTGCCACTGGACCTGACATCGAACACATGCAGCTCCTCATGCTCTTCTGTAACTTCTGTCCCTACCATGACATGAGGAGAGTGCTGTCCAGCTATAAAGGACACAGTCCCATGAAAGGAACTCGGTGGCCCTCTATGGGCAGTCATCTGTGGAGATAAGCATAGTCCGGACCACTAGACATAATAACTTCTGGTGATAGGCAAGCACCGGGACCCTGAGTGCCCTCTCCACAGCTGGCATCTGACCTGTGGCTGTAGCCACACGGGAGACACCCCTTAGCATCCTCCAAAGCCACAAACATGACTGGTAGCAGTTACAAATAAATTATTGTTAGAAATTCTTGCTCTAAGCCAGCTGACTTTACAGTTCTCTGCCACCATTTGTTTTAAGTGTGGTTCCCTTGCAGTTCCTAATAGGTCTCGGCCATACATAATTTATGGCTTCTATTTTAAAAAGTTCTATCAGAAATCAATAAGAATATAAACACGCCCACCATTATGAATGTCCTCCCAGCAATTGTCAGTCCCTGCCATGCTATTCTTTTCACAGAGGCAACCAGAACAATTGATGCACTTTTTATGTGAGTTGTTTTGCTCAGGTTGAGACACAGCTGAATGAAACCTCAGCTGGTGTTAGGGAAGAGCAGCCTACCCTGAGACCTTTAGCTTATGAGCAATCATTTAAAGCATAGTTAGAACTGGACAACACAGCGGCACAGTTGACGTTTCAATACATTTAAGAATGAATACTGTATAGATTATGTTGGAAATGTTTTCCAAGCAGCAAATCTAACTCAAATCGAACTAAATTACTACCATGCAAGTCACTTTTTGGTATTTATTGAAGTCTTTGACTATATTATCTATGCTGGGTAGTTTACATATAATGTGATAATTGTTTAATTAATATATGACCAATAATTTCATTAAGTAACTCAATAAACATTTATTAACTGCCTAATATGTGCCAGTCACCATGTCAGGTATTGGTGTTATCATGATGAATAAGTCTCTACCTCTGGCTTCACAGTGTGTTCAGCCTATTCCACACCCATGTTTAAATTCTTCCTGAAACTCTGAAGAATAAGCAATAGGTCTATTCATCTGTATGTTCCCAGTGTCCTCCTGAGTGCCTGGGACACAGTAGATACAAAATAAAATTCTTGTTAAAGAAGTTAATAAATGAGGAGAGAGAGAAAGGAAGAAAGAAAGAAAAGAAGGAAGGAAGGAAGGAAGGAAGGAAGGAAGGAAGGAAGGAAGGAAGGAAGGAAGGAAGAGGCACTAAACAAATATTTAAAGATCTAGGCTGCCAGAGACCTCCCACCAGAACGAGAAGAACGTCCATTTTTCACTCTATTCTTTGTGTTTAGAAAACAGAAGAGACAAACCCTTTGCCACCATTTCTCCCATTTTGGCTCCCATGCAGCCTCCAATAACTTCTTTACCATGAACACATTATTTCCCTTTGCTCTTTCGTTTGTTCTTTATGAAAAAATTGCCTGGAGTAACATAAGGACTGGATGTTTGGTTTAATAAGCAGCTAATTAGCTGGGGCTCCCTCCCCTTCCATTTGCCAAAGCAAGTCACAGGTCAGTTACCATTAGGTTTTGATTTGAGATTTTCTAATACATGCATTTCCTTCTGTGACTTCATTAGACCAAGCCCGGGCTTCAGGAGGTCCAGAAATCAGGGGCTTCCTAGGGAGTAGAACGTAACACAAAGCTCGGTCAACACCTCCTGCTCTAAAATCCGCTATGTACATAAACTCCAGCTTTGAAGGCGACACCAGGCTAGTCTGCTGCTCTCCACCGACAATGGCTGGGTTGCCATATCCCACCAGGTCTAGGAAGAGTCTTTGTAAGTGACTACTCAGCAGGTTCCCTGAAAACTCTAGCCATTGAGCACTGAGCACCATTCCCTGGATATTTCCACAAAGAGACCCAGAAATAAACTGGGTTTTCTCAATCTAAATGGTGGGGAAAGTTCTAAGTAATGAAAAGCGATGGTCAACACAGTATCAAATAGATCATTAAGCCTAGATAGACATTTTTGTTTCTGGGTGTGAAAAATCACAATTCGCAAATCATATTACTCTCCAGACTGTTAATAACCGTGGATCAGAGAAATCTTCAAAAGTCTCTTTGGTAAATATATATATACATTCATTCATTTAACATATAGTCATTCAAAAACTTACCTACAAGGTGACAGGTAGCAAGTTAAGTGATAAAGGTGAGTGTGAACCAGTTCCTGTCCTAGAGGAGTTCACAATCAAGAGAGGGAATAATCTCAAGTGCATTAAGTGCTGTGAAAGTATTTACACAAACTGCTCTCGGGGCAGAGATAAGAGCAACCTCTTTAGCTCCACGCTTAGGGGTACAAACTCTGACGACAGATCGCCCACCCCACAACCCAGCATCGAACCTCACAGGGGGTGAGGTTTAAATGAGCTAATTCTTGTCAATCACTTGGTAAATTCTTAACACTTGTTAGCTTCTCTCCCCAAACTAAGATACCTGGCTTGTCCTATCCATTGCTATTTGAAACACTGTCTTTGTCTCACGTGTAACTTCATTTTTTCCCACATTATTGAGCGACTATTCCTCTCCCCCAAATCTTTATTAAAAATCTAAATACACATTGTTGTACATTAGCTGCTAAAAGCTGTTTTTGAAACTAATGCAAGTAATGCTCACCCCCCAAAAAAAGATCAGGCTTGAAAGAACCCAGGTCCCAGAGGCATAGCCAGTTGGAAGTGGCCCCAAGTGTAACACCAAGGAACACTCAAGTCTCCCAACACCTAGGTAACCAGTTTACTCAGTACACACAGGTATACCATGATCCCCAGGAGAAATGAAGGGACGCTAGCTGAAAAAATTTAAGGCAAGACCACAGAAGTTTTAAAAACCAATTTAACCCCAAAGCCATCATCCTTTGGCTACATTTCATGGTTGGTGGTGGGGACGTTTCCCTGCTTCCTCATTTTCCAAAGGGAGCAAAGGAAATTTCTAAATCCCAGCCCTAGGAGGAAAGAAAGGACTGGGAGCACTTCCGGACTTTCCTAGCCCCCACCCCTTCCCAAGTGAAGAGGAATGTCGTCTCTGATTGGTGGTGCGGGAAAGAAGGGTCAGAACTTGTCTTCAGTCTCTTTCCCTCTACTTTAGAGGGCCTGGTCTCAGAATATTATGGGTTGAGTTGTACTCCCCAGAAGAGATACGGTGAAGGCCTAACCTCCAGTATCTTAGAATGTAAACTGATTTGGAAACAGGGTCTTTAGAGAGGTAATCAAGTTAAAATCAGGTCACCAGTGTGGTTCTTCATCCAATAAGACTTGTCTTTACAAAAGGGGGAAATTTAGACAGAGACAGACACACATGGAAAGAGGACCATAAGAAGAGATGGGGGAGAACACCATGAGGGGCCCGCCAGCAACTGGAAGAAGCAAGGGAAAGCCCCTGTTCTACAAGTTTCAGAGGGAGCATGGCCCTGCGCGTACCTTGATCTCAGACTTCTAGTCTCCAGACCTGTGAAACAGTATTTTCTGTTCTCAGTCACCTTGTTTGTGGCACAGTAAATCCTCAATGTTGTTGATAGGCTCTTGGAAATGAAGTTAAATGACATGAAGTATAACAAAATCAAATTTACCATAGGCTAATTGATATACACAGAAGTTAAATTCCTGCTGCATCTCATCGATGTTATAAGGAAATGCCGTTGAATGAAATATTATTTGAGGACATACTGTACTTTGTTACAGCAGCTCTCCCAAGTTAATACACAAGACGAACATTTTCTCTGCTCCACTGCTATGACCTGCCCGTGCAAAGCAAGCCCGCATGTCTACCTCGGCTTGTGCCTCAGAGGCCTGACGCAAGCGGGGGCGAAGTGGGTGAAGCAGGGAGGTAGTGGGTCACATTAACAAACCCATTAGAGAGGCTCCTTCTCTAAATAGCTTTTATTGATAGCAAAGCCAATAGTTAGATCACTATCTTATTTCTCAGTGATTTCTGAATTTGAAGTACGGAGAGAAGCCTGATGTTCTGACCTAACTCCAAGTCCAGTGTAGAAGCATAGCACAGGTATTCACTCATTTAACCTTTACGACAGCTCTATAAAGTGACGTCTGCTATTACGTCCACCTTACAGAGGAGAAGGCATGAGGAGATCAAGTGACTCACCTAAGGGCAATGAACTCTGGGGCCTGGGGGCCAGAGTCTGTCCTTGCTGCCTCTGCAAAGCTGCATTCCAAGAAGCAAGCCATTAAATGGTCCTATGAAAAGAAATCCCGTGGCCTGACATATGAAGAGAAATCTGGCTTGAAAAGAAAAAGCAAACTTTTCTTTAATCTCATCTGATCTTTTCAGAGCCTTTCCAATGCCAAGGTGCCTTGTAACTCTGTCAGGACATGGAGCGCTGCGTTTGACCAAAGAGCAGGTTTCAGCAAGCATCTCTTGGGACTTGTGTTCTTGGGAATACCAGTTTGGGAAACATGGAGAGAACACTTTGGGTGGCAGGAACTCTTTTGTTTGAATGGAGTTATAGGACTTTTTATAATTTATCTATGCCAATCAAAACGCTCAGAGATTTCTTTATTTAAATTTTATAGAGTGATGTGGGTAAGCGTAGATAAGGCTGGACCTTGCCATTCCGGGCCCGGGGCGGACACATTCCCCAGCGGTTTCGACGTGCGATAATAGCATTGTTGTAGCAGAGCAAGGTAGGCCAAAGGTGAGGCTCCATCTCAGAGGGAGAAAGAAGTGATTTATGGAGGAGTTTGGGTTTGAGCGGGCCTTGAAGGATAGTTGGGACTTCAGGCAGTTGTTTTGAATTAACTACTTTTGGCCTAAATTCATTCTACTCTAGTTTAGGATCAGAAACCCCGAAGACTCTAGAGATGGGTTAGAACCCTAGAGTTTGTATAGTAAAATTGTTTCTACAGCTAAGCAGCGATCACAAATCAGTAGCCCCAGGAAGGATGTGACTCACAGACTTTTTTATTTGGCCAGCACAGTGTGGCTGTTGTGCGTATGACGAGGCCTGTGCGGAGGTGTCCAGCCATGTCCTATGAAAGATAGAGACATTTATAGAAGAAGATACAAGACACAAGAAACATTGTACACAGGATAATGATGCTTCACTGCTCTTCAAAGTAGGCACCTTGGGACCTCACACAGTTCTCCCAATCGCCATCAGCTGCCCCATCGTATTTTCCTGAACCCTCATTGATGATCTGAAATCTCTTCCCTTTCAAATGTGATTTTAGTTTTGAGAAAAGCCAGAAGTCACAGGGTGCCAAATCTGGGCTGTAGGGAGACTGAGTCACCTGGGTGATTTGACATTTTGCCAAAAAACTCTGTATAAGACTTGATGCATGAGTGAGCGTGTTGTCATGATGAGGCTGCCAATCACCAGTTGCCCATAGCTGAGGCCTTCTGAATCATCTGAATAGTTTCTGTGGAAGAATGTTCAAGCTTAATGAAAAATTTGATGCAGATTCGTTGCTTTACTCGCTCAGTCATTTAGAATGTGACGGCCACATATTACACATGCTCACTCAATTGTGTCTACCGCCCCCACTGACTGGTACAGTGAAGTCATCATTGTTCGCGCATCCACATTCCAGTCCACTCTCCTTGGCTGCCGGGTTACATCAACGTTGTGCAAACCGTTCTCATTTTATTAACAATGGTTGGACTTTTTCCACGCAGACCTCATATGTATATATGTACATACACATGTAGGTTTAATTTAATCCACGCACTCTTCGGTCCCGCCATTGTCCCCACCCTACTCACCTGTCTGATCCCTGAAGGCATTTGAGTTTCCCTCTTCTAAGCTGCTGTAACAACGTGACAGAGCTAAAGGATGTGGCAGCTTCACTCCCCTGTGCACATTTCAGGACAATGGCAGAGAGTATCATGGAACACAGCAGGGAGTTAAGTTAGTGAATACTTATGAAATATTCCTCTGGAAATGATTGGATGATTCGTCCCAAGGTAGTTACCATGACCTCCCTCCAAAATGAATTCCCAGTGCAGGGCAGTAGCATATATTTATGCATTAGTCCTGCCTATAGCATTCAAGTTCAGTGATTTTATAATGGATTACATTACATCAAAGTCGGAAAATCTGTCATTCTCTTAAATATGCTGGGGAAAAGAAAAGGATAGGATACCAAATACTTTAAAATGTAACCTTTAAAAATCATTAAATAATGATCTGCAAGTCAGCTAAGTCATTCTCCTTAGGGGCTTATTATGTTTGCTTTGAAATCTTTCATAGTTTTGGTTGTTTTCCTGTACTAATATGGTTATCTCATTGATGTTCAGAAAATAAACACTGTATGTCTACTTTCAAAGTATGTTTACAAAATACCGTTATTGTTAGAGGCACTTGAGTACAATAAAACTCATCCCTACCTACAGAACTCTTAGTAGAGGTGTGGCCACAGAACTATTCTATGCCTCTTTGAACTTATGGTGACCCAGGGTCTGGACCAAGATACCAACGGAAATCCTTTCCTAAGCCTCTTCTCACCTTTTCTTCTCAAGGAGTGCAGAGGTAGGAAGCGTTCTCTTTACTCCCCCGATTGAATTCAGGCCTCGCTGCTCTAAGCTGTGCTGCAAATACAGCTGTTTTTTTCTTTCCTCTCTGCACAAGCATTTTTCTAAGCACAGAGAAGATGCTGTGATTCTGAGAGATCATAGGCTTCTGTAGAGCAGGGCCACAGAACTGCCCTGACTGTACCTCCCTAGCTTCCCCTCTGGGCAGTCCTCCCTTTGAAAGGGCTGCTGGTGGTAGGACCAGGGTAGAATAGTCGGCCAGCCAGAGGGCTCACAGGAAAGTGCAATATCCTTCTCCCTTTGCAGAATCCTGTCTGTACCTCATCTCTCAGGGCTGGACGCTGCGCTCCTGTGCTCACGCTGCTGCGGAGGAGGAGCCATACATTTAAATGCTTATCAGTGAATGGGGTTGAGTTGGAAAGGGTGGGGCAGGAAACTTTACTTTTTATTATAACCCAACATTATTTGATTTGCTAATAGGTATTACTACTTTAATTTTTAAAAATATTTAAATCCACCCTTGAATGTTTGGGCTGCTGCCCCTCCCTGCAGGCAGATTTCCTGAAAGAGCTGCCCACACTTCCTGGCTCCTGTTTTCCATCTCCTGTACAATAATATATTTAAACAAGGAATAATGTATAACTGACTTTTATCCAATATAACTTTTAGTTTTTAATTTTTAAAAGATTTTATTTAATGTTAGAGAGAGGGGGGAAGGGTGGAAGAAAGGGAGGGACAGAAGCATCAATGTGAAAGAGAAACATTGACCAGTTGCCTCTTGCATGTGCCTGGACCAGGGACCCAGCTGCAACCCAGTCCTGTGCCCTGACCAGGAATTGAACCAGTGATCTTTCAATTTGCAGGCTGACGTTCAACCAACTGAGCTACAGCAGTCAGGGCTCCAATATAAATGTTCAACTAGTGCTAAAAGGCTTTAGTAAAAACTAACACTCCCCTCCTCAGTCTACAATCCTGCACCCCAACCCCACTCCTAGTAGGAAACTCTTCCAATTTTTATACTGTGTCCACTGGTAATTATTTACATGTTTTAAAATTATAGAATTATACTGCTATTTCTTGATCTATTTTAAATGTTTTCTATGCACCTCCTGTTTTCAAATGTAAATATATCATCATACACACACACGCACACACACACACACCCCTTCCCTTTACTTCTTCATCCTCTCAGTACAGCAAATAACCTTTCCTCTCACCTTTCCAAGTTCTTCTGCTGGTCTGATAATCCAATGAACAGAGACAGATCACCAAGAGAAAATGTCCAAAATGTATTATGGATGTGCATGTGGGGGTTCCACAGAAATGAGACCCAAGGGGGCACGGGGCAGTTGAGGCTTATATGCCAATTCTGGACGAAGGAGAGGGAGGCAGGAGTCTGCGGTTTCCAAGGGAAAGGAGGCAATGTACAGGGAGATGAGAAAGAGCAAATGCAGTAAACTGCTTTTTGCCTGGGCCCCCCAGAAACAAGGGAACACAGAGGGAACCCAGGACTCGCTAGATTCCTCCCTGTCCGCCGCATTCTGATTGTAGGACGGTGTGAGGGTGAGGCCCCCTTCCTTTACCCAGGTTTTTTCTGTCTGAATGTCTTTAGGCAGAAAGGGTCAAAGATTCTTTCTGAGTCTTCTGTTTCTTAATAACCAGCTTCAAATCAATATCACATAGGGCCTATTTTGGGGGTGGCAAAACTTTGGTCCCCTTCATAGCCTTGTTCTAATTTTTGGCTACGTCGGCAGCCACTTACATTACGATGACCAGTAGATATTCACTGTTTCGAATATTTTCTTGTCACACAACATTTTGTTTTTCCTGGAATTGAAACTGCCTTTGCTTGGCTTCTCATGTGTCTATTGCTTTTTTTTTTTTCTACATATTTCATAGATCCGATGAACCTTTACCAATAATTCTTCCAAAACATTGGAAAACATCACCTCTCTTTCTCTTCCAGGCAGGAGAGGTTGGTTGCCCTTCCAAGAGTCCTGGTGACCGCTGTCTCATCGCTATGCTCCTCGGCTGGGTGCCCTTGTATTAACCGGGGCGGGGGTGGATAACTGCCAGTGTAAAAAGATCCCCAAATGTCTAAAAAGGCACACTGTCAAGGTCTCTTTTTTGCCCCACCCCACCCCACAAATTCATATGTTGAAGCTCTAACTCCAGTGTAACTGGATTGGGGGAAAGGGCTCTCAGAGGTATTTAAGACTAAATGAGGTCATAAAGGTGGATATTAATATGATAGGCTTGGTGGCCTGAGAAGAAGAGGAAGAGCTATCTCTCTCCATCAAGTGAGGACGCAGCAAAGGGCAGCTGTCTGCAAGTCGGGAAGAGGGCCCTCCCCAGACATTGTACCTTTCAGCACCTTGACCTTCACTTCCCAGCCTTCAGACTGTGAGAAAAAAAATGCCTGGTATTTTGTCTGTGATATTTTGTTATAGCAGCCTGAGCAGACTAAGACAGTACCTCTTTTATTGGTTCAATCTAACTATATCAATATCTGTCAGTCTTTTCTCACACGTAATTTAGATTCTCCAGGTAAGTTTTTGCCAACCTACTATCCAATCTTTTGAAATAATTCCAGGAGTCCATCAGGGGAAGAGAGTCTAAGAACTATAATTAAGTATGAAAATTTTTACTTAATCCCCACATTTCTGACTCCACGTCTCATCCTATCCTTGTGCCAGAGCCAGTGTCCAAAAGTCAAGAATCTCTCTCCCTAGAGACTGAAACTCCTTGGGCAGGTTGGAGGTACACGGAGATACCGTCCTCTGGCTGGGTCATGTAAGGAAGGGGTCTGTGAGCCCAGTCATTCTATAAAATTGTTTAAACATCATCCTTGTTTTATCCAGGCACGTCACCTCCACCTTTGGCAATACCTCCTGAGTCCAAATGCAGATCTTCTGCAAACTGACTTGTTCCTCATCAAAATCCCTCAACCCTGCACTGCCCCCGGGTGCAGAGGATCCCCCTGCCTTGTAAGTTAAGTCAGTTTCTACTTCCGCTCTCCATCTTCCAAAAACGTATTGATGTGGCTTATCTGCTGCCGCCTCCTTTTCTATTAGTGTTGACCAGTGAGTGAGTTATTATCTCTTGTTATTCCTTTGTTCCTATTTAGTGAACGTGTATTAAAGAGTGGGCCCAGTATATCCTCAAGCCATTTTGGCAAACTCCACCTCAGTTCTCTTCTCCCCAGAAACTGTTTTCACCAAGGTTGGTAAAGATTCCCGTTGTTGCCAATATAATGGAACTTTTTCTACCCTCTCCATGCATCTCCTGGTTTTCACCTGCACTATTGGTTCTAACTCTGAATCCTTTATTGGTTTCTCCATTTCTACGTAATGTTGAAATGTTGGCATTTCCCAGGTCTTAATATTGAAACTTCTCTTTTCTAGTCCTTTTTTTCCATTGGTAATTTCATCTATTCTCATAGGTTTAATTACTATCCATTCCCAGATTAATATTTCCAGACCTTACATCTCTTACGAGCTTTAGACTTATCTATTCAGCCACCTATTTGACACCTCTCAGACATTGGATAATTATTCTTACTCATTCAACCAATATTTGTTGGGTGTTTACTGTGTGCCATGAAATATTCTTGGTGCTAGGGGTATATTAGTATCAACTCTCTCTCCTTCATGATGCTGATATTCCCATGAAGGAGACAGAGATTAACAATCGACCACAACGAGTCATAGTGTAATGGAAGGTGAGGTGCTACAAAACATAAAAGAAGAGATAAGAAAAGAAAGGAGAAGAAAAGAAAAGAAGTGAGTGCTGGGATGGAAAAGCAGTTATGATTTTAAGGTCAGCACAACCTCATTGAGATGTTGAAATCTGGGCAAAGGTTTGAAGGAGGTGAGGTAAGGAAGCTATCTATGATATCTGTAGGAAGAACATTCTAAGAAAAAAGAAGAGACACTACAAGGGTCCTGAGGTGGGAGTGAACCTCACATGTTCAAGGGACAGCAGTGAGGCCAGCACAGCTAGAGCAGAATGAGCAAGGAGGTATGTAGAAATAAAGTGATGATTTTGGTTGGCTTTTACTCAGAGTTAAATGTGGGGGTGCAGCCAGGGGCTCCCCCAAAGAAAGATTTGTAATGGAGCCTAGAACTCAGGGTTTCCAGGAAATATTAAAAATATGGGATGTCCTCATGCCCACAAGTCTGAGCTGAGGGATGGGACACATGGAGCAAGGCCATTGAGAACTGTTTTGCATAGCAACGGTTTTGCAGATTACCTCTAGAATGGCCATTTAACATATCTATAACTTATGACCAGTTTCATGGATATGTTAAATAGCTGTGGCCATGCTTTGAGCCAGGGAGAAGGGAGTGACTTCCACCCAGGATGTAACTGGAAGGCAACTCCCCCTGGTTACAGAGCCTGAGTGAGATCTTGGAGATGATTGGCTCTATGCCACGGGGCCATGCCTGCCCAGACTTACTATGGCAGCCCAGAAAAGCTGGAAAAATACGGGAATGCTGGCAGGTGTAGCTGATTGTGGGAGGAGTCGGAAATGGGGCTGCAGAGGAAGATTGGAGCTGTGATTTAAACCCAGGTGTGACAGCCGTGACCAGAAGAACCACACAGTTTGGGGGGGGGAGAAACCACATGGCTTTGGGTCTCAGCTTAGAAAGCCAGAAAGCAAGATATAGCGGCAATGCTGAGCTCTCTCTTAGCAGTTTGGAAGAATTCAGGAGAGACACTGAGAGAAGGAAAGAGGTGAAAGGACTCTTGCTGGTGGGCCATGAGGAGGTGCCATGTGATTTTGGATTAAGAACTGGAGATCCTGGTAATATAGCTGATGGTGCTGGAACCAAGGAAGACCTACCAGCTGAGCATGGATTACTGGGAAGAACTGGGGGCTAGCTGAGCCACAGACCTCTATTTCTTTTCCTGAGATACAGTACCCCATACCAGGCAAAGGGGGGAAGGAAGGACTGTGTATTTGGGATTTTAATGAAGACATTAAGTTATTACTCTTAAGTCTGTATAACTTTTGAATAAATAATTCCTTTCCTTTTCACCAATCTCTGACATGGAGAACTATAGTTCCCTGTCAGTGGGCAAGGTGAACCTTGTACAGGAGGACCCCGGGAGAAGGGGGCAGTCCATTTGGTAACATTGTGCGACACCTTCTCCAGTGGCCAATCAAGGAAAACCATGGGAGGCCACATGCAAAATAGCTGTAAAGTAATACAACTACTTGTACATGTGCAATAAAAGCCCACCAAAACTAGCCAGAAAGGATCCGCCCTATAAGAATAGAATCCCTCCAGCCCATGAGGTCAATCTCTGCTTGGAGTTGGCCTGCTGCCATGTTCTCTGCTATACACTCTGCTTCGGTTCAATTCTTTGTCCCAATCATCAAGAACCTGGTTACCTGTGCCCACCTGTGACAGAGTCATTGGATGACTTTGAGCTATAATTGGAAAGGATCCTTTTGCTGTTGCATAGTGAATAGATACTATAATGCATGCGTAAAACAAGGGAGACCAGGTGGGACCATAGTGCAGACATTTCAAATTTAACATGTACAAAATTGAATTTTTAAAAAATTTCCCCTTAATCTATTCTTCCCCAGAGACTTCCCTATTTCAAAAATTGGCTCCACACAAAAGCTAAGGTCAGAGATCTACAAGTTGCCTTCTCTTTGATCACTTGCTTCTCCCTAAATCCATTAACAAATCCCATATGTGCTCTGTGAGCTCATCCCCATCTCTAAGCTATTATTCCTGGTCAACAACTGTTGTCTCTTACCTCTGACAAAAGGCAGCAGCCAAGTCAAAGAAGCTTCTGGCATCTGTGACAATTATTGGGGTCTCCTACACCAGAGCTACCGAAGCTACAGGGGCATATCTTCTGGTGACTGGGGGAGTGCTCCTCACTCACTCAGATGTCCTCTTCCATCATACTCCCCAAGTCGTCACCCTCCACCTATCTTCCAAACAGCAAAAATGTCCTGTTAATTGTTCAGATGCCTTCCATTTTATAAGAAGGAAAAAATGCCAACATGACCTTTTAAAACAATTTATTGTGGAAGAAACCACGAGAACAATACAGAAATCACAAGGAACAGCAGTAAAATTTTCCATCTGGGGAAGGGAGAAAAACACAATTCTGAAAGCGATCCTTTGCTTTTTTCTCTCCGCCACCCAAGTTCTATTTGTACTTGACAAAGCCAAACTAAACTTTTTTTGCCTTGTTTGGAACTGCAAGGATTTTTCCACTCTTTTTTCCCAGACCACAGCAGTTCTCTTCCAGTATAGCTGGTTTTGTTCAGCTTTTCACCAAAATCCCATTGGATTTCTCTCCCCATTTTCTCTAGAGAATGTGATTTGAGTACATATTTCAGTGCCAAAAAGGAAATTTTAGTTGAATCTTTTTTTATCACTGATTACTACTCAGTGAAGTTGGAATGCTCCCAGAGAAAAATAGAAAAAGTGATTCCGACATGTTTTCATTTGGCAGGAAGTGTGCGCCCATCCTTCTGTCTCGTGTGCTGTGGGAGAGTTCACGGGAGGCAGCCTGAGGGCCTAACAAATTGCCTTATTAAATGGGGATCGCAGTTCGCTTTACTTTATTGACTTGTATTTGTTTCCTTAACACCTTTGCAATTTGAAGCATTTCTGCTCATGCAAGGGAAGATCAGTTCAGTGGGCAAAGCGCAGCAGTTCTGAAGCCAGCTGCTCGGGTTGAAATCCTAGCCTGGCTGCTTCTTAGCTGTGTGACCATGAGCAGGTCACTTAACCTTTACCTCTCTCAGCTTCCCCATCCTGTTGCTATAAGATTAAGACATGCCCGGCACATTCTAAGTGCAATGTAAGTGCTAGCTCCATCTAAGGACTAGATAAGCAATTGTTGCTGGGTAGGAAATGATAGGCAAGACTGACACCATCTTGTCCTATGGAGTGTTTTAGCTGTAGGACGTAAGCAAATGACTTAACATAAGCCTTCGTTTAATGATTTGTGATCAAGTGTCTTTCTCACAGGATCCTTACGGGAATCACATGACATATGACAAGGAAAATACTTAAACAAGATATGGTGACTACTAAGCATTCAATGTAGACTAATATTGTCCTGCAAGACAGGAAGATAATAAAACAGCCTAAGAGACATACCAACTTATGCTCAGAGAAGTTTAAGGTGCTATAGGAGCACCCACTAGACTATCTAAATTGAGTCTTGATAACTAAGAAAGAGCTAGCCATAAAAAGAAGGGGAAGTGAATTCCCAGAAGAGGAAACCAGAGAGCTTCGCCGGTTTAAACAAACCAGACGTTTAATGTAGTGAAGAATGGGAGCTGGAAGTGGTATAATTTAAAAACAGAGGGGTAGGCAGAAACTATGTTATAATAGACCTTTTTAGCTATACTTTTACATGGAATTTTACTTGATTGTGAGAAATGGGAGAAATGAGAAGCCATGTAATGGACTTCAGTAGGGGAATAATAAAACCAGGATGCATTTTAGAAAGAGCCCGCTGGCCTCAGGACGTGGGCTGGCATGGAGGGGGCCAAGGCTGGAGGCAGGGCTCCTGTTGGGGAGCTCCTGCCTGTTCTAGGTTCTAAACAAGGACTGGAAGGCAGTGGCCTGGACAGAGCCATGACAATGGGATGGGGAGACCTGGCGTCCTTCCCCAGTTCTGCTGCTTTGGTGAACGCTTCAGGCATTCACTTTGGCTTCCTCTTTCTTCCCATGCAGATGCCAAGGTGACCATTTCTTTGGCTCACCTCTTCTCACCTATAGCAGCGAGGGGTATTATTTTTCCTTCTGAGACTTCCCCAAACATCCTGCCAGGTAGCTGGTGGAGAGTTCACCCATGCTTGCTGGTTTGAGGGCTTATTGCCTCCCTTGAAGAGAACAATTCTTAATACTGCTTAGGGCTTGTACCATTTGTTTGAGACGCTGCCATCTGGAGCTGCCCCAGGTATGCCACATGACCCAGTGCCTCCGAGATGACAAGGATGGCGGTTTCCACCCAGAAGGTTAATATTTACCTCACTGGGAGAAGAAAGACAAGTACTTCTTCATGAAATAAAGAGTTTCAAGCTTCTTCACCACCTGACCATACTTGACCCAACTATTCTTTGGAAAGGACTTGGCTGCGGGGCAGTGGGGAGGATGCACATAAACTCTCTCCTGGGCGCCCACCCTCCCTGCTCACCTACGACCATCAGAGTTCAGCAGGACGCATAGTCCAACATCAGGGTTGTGGGCTGTGGTAAAATAAACAAGCAATAAGTATCTTCTTCAAATAAAAAAGAAATGCCATTTTAGAATTCATTCACCTCTCTATTTTCCTCCTAAATTCTTACGATATTTGGGATGTCGGGAGTTTCATGGAGTTTTCTGTTTTCTATTTTTGCTCAATAGAAGCCCTGATCAAAATAGCCTCAAGCAACATTATAAATAAACAAGGTGAATTTAGACAACATTTTCCACGTTTCACTACTCTTTGCGTTCCCAGCCTCCAATACCTTTATCTAATGCTTGCTTGAAAGCAGGAAAATGATGAGCTAATTCACAATCAGACTTTCTATTAGGGTAAGGTGGGCCCCATCCCATGGAAGCAAAGGTGGTCTCAGGGGGCCCGAGGAATTTTCTGAAAAATATGAATTTAGGGTCATGAAAATAAAAGGAAGAAGCGCAAGTCAGAGCTGGTTCCATTGAGATCAGTGTCCAGTCCGAGAGCCACTAACAGCAAGTCTCCCCCACCCCACCCCCCACCCTCTGGCCATGCCCTGAGCAACTTGAACATTTCACTTCGCAACATCCTGACATCAGATCTTTAACTGCCACTGTGGGAGCAAGCTTCAGCCCCCTGTGCTTACGCAAAAATCTCTTGGCCAGAATAGGCCAAAAACCTCTTAGACCTGTGCCGACTCCAAAATAATAAACATATAAATCTGTCTTAGAAAACAATGGTCTCAAACCTACACTTCAAGTTCACAGAGACTTCAGTCTCTAACCCTTTTCTCAATCTCAGCCCTTCCTAGCTTTAGGGCCGGCCCCTCTAACCAGACCTGAATTCCATCCCGTCATTCACTGAACTCAATTCACTAGGTTTCCACTTCATGCTAGACACTGCTCTAGACCAGTCATTCTCACTCTTGGTTGTATACACTGGAACCATTCACAGACCTTTAAGAAATACTGTGCCTGGGACCCACCTAGAGATTCCAATTTAATTGGTTTACGGCGCAGTTTAGGCATCAGGAGTTTCTGAAGCTCTCCAGGTAATTCTAATCCACAGATAAAGGTAAGGGTCACTGCTCCAGATACTGGAGATGCAGCAATGAACAAGACAATAAGGCAGGGCTTGTATTAGAACAAGTTCAGATTCTATTTCCCCTCTGAATTCTCTTGCCAGCTGATCCTTCTACTATCTTTGCTCTTCCAGGCCTTGGTTGTAGATGAAACCAACTAACCACTGTCTCCACTCAAGCACCCAGTTGTCCTGGCACAGTTGTATTATACATATAACTCTGTTGATTAGTTCCATTATAAATTTATGAGCGTCCTTCTTAGTTTGACTCTCATCACTGACAAATTTTTACTTATCTTTGGCCAGCTTCCTTTCTGATTTCTGATAGCAAATATTTCAAGTCTTTATCTCTCTCTTCAAACTCTCTATCACACTCTCACTCTTAGCCGATGACTCAACGTCTTATTTAACAAAGAAAATAGTAGTCACCGTAGTGAACTCCCTTAGCACCACTCCTTTCCACCTTAACATTAAATACCTTTTCTCTCCCTTATATCTTTCATTTCTCTTTATGTCCAGATAATTCTCTCCTCTTTGCAAGTGTGCTCAAACATCTGCCCATTAAAACCTCTTAGGATTGTCTGTTCTCTCTCTCTTTCACTGACATATATTTTGAAAGAATTCTCTACGCGTGCAGCCTCCACCCCCATTTCTCTACTTACTACCCCTGAATTTTGATTTGACTTCCACTGCCATCACTCTGCAGCTGTGCTTTCCAAACTTTTTCATGTCATGGCGACCAAAGAAAATTAATATATTTATTTGGCACCCTGAGGACATCGATCAAGGTCACTCTAATCCCTCCTGACGTGTCAGGAATTTAAGTGGCTTATTCTTCAGCTCATGTGCAATATTCATGGGTCGCCAGCCTACGCTGGCATAGTGGGTGGGAAGCTCTGCTCCACCGAAACTGCTCTGACAAAGGACACACCAATGACTTCATTGACAAATACAATGTTTACTTCTCTGTCCACGTCCATTCTATAGCAGAGTTTATTGATCATGGGGATTCTTTACTTAAAATGACCACAGTTTGTTCAATATAATGTGCAATTGGCGGCCAGGAAGTATGTGGAGAGAGGAGCAGCCTGCCTTCCTTTAATTGTCTGCTTGATTAAAGCCCAGTTGTTTAAGAGAAGTCTGCCATCAGTAGGCAATGCCTGGGCTCCAGGGTCAGAGTACGTGGTCAGAGAAAGTAATTTGCTATAGTTAAAGGACACCAGAGTCTTAATTGACTAAATAATCAGTAAATTGTGATGGTTAAGAATCATTTTGTGTATTAGTGTACCCCTAGAAAGTTTTCACAAATTAATTCTAATTAAGATCCTAGACATGGCTTATTTGCATTTTTCTTAGGACAGGCCATTTAGAGAGTTTCTGCATTACAAACATTAGGGTGGTTTTCCCCTGGGTGTGGTTTAACTTGGGATTGTCCAGGGCAAACCTGCGTAACTGTTTGCCTTCATATTGGCCTCTGTCTTTCTCCTAGTTGGCCCGTACTATAAAGATAAGGATTGGCCTGACAAAAGAGCATTTTTTTTCTTGCCAAAATAAAAGGGGATGTAATATTGACACCTTGGCTACACCTAAGCTGTGTAGTAACTTGGAAACGGTTTGAGAGAGTGACTGATTAAGTTAAATTTTGAGGTCTCTGGTCTCTTTAGTTTGCCCTATTATCATGATTTCCAAATGGGCTGTGGATGCTGGAGTTCACATCGTTATAAATACCTTATCATAAACCCACCTGTAATGGACTCTCAAAACTCTACAGGGAGCCCGGCTGGTGTAGCTCAGTGGATTGAGCGCGGGCTGGGAACCAGAGGGTCCCGGTTCGATTCCCAGTTGGGGCACATGCCTGAGTTGCGGGCCAGGTCCCCAATGAGGACCATGTGAGAGGCAACCATACATTGCTCTTTCTCCCTCCCTTCTCCTCTCTCTGAAAATAAATAAATAAAATCTTAAAAAAAAAAAAAAAACTCTACAGGGAGCTGAGCTGGTTATTCTCCCTTTGCCATTCCAGATACATTCTGCCCCTACTTAGCCCTGTTCTATATCCCTGGACACTGAATCTTTACCCATGCTGTCGTCCGGGCTTCCTCCCCCATCAGCTTGGGGTTAGGGTCAGTTATCATCAGGAAATCTATGGGCAGGAGGGGGGAGGTCAGAATCATTGTTCTCATTCTCTTCCCTCTTGCTGTATTCCTCCCTCTAAGGCCACGGCTCCTTTTGGGCAGCCCCCTTTCCACAGTGCTAGCTCCTCCTATCGGCGCTGGAAACATCTTTCTTTCCCTTCCCCCTTCATCCCTAGAGGTGGACATAGCTTCCCAGGGCCCCTGGGTGCTTGATCTTTCTTACTTTCTCTGTATCTTTGTACTCGCCTCTCTGACTAGACTCCTTATAAGTATTCCCCTCATTAAACTCTTTGGGGGAGCGCCCTTCTTATTGCTGGATGGGATGCTGCCAGATTCACAAATCACTTAATAAAGCAATTTAGATCTTTAAGAACAACAGCAATGACAAAAACCTCTTGGGTATGCCATCTTTTTCCTCCACAACCTTGTCTATGTACGTGAATGTATAGCCATGTGCTTATGGTTTAGCATTTTGGTTATTATTCTATGCTTTTCTCTTAACCTTTTCTATGTCTTTCGTTACCTATGACTTAAATTATCTAGCACGTTTCAAAGGGTGTGACCTTAGGAATGAAGGGGCAGTGGGAAGGAAGTAGGTAGCCTGGTGACAGGATTCTCAGCAGATTGGCACGTTGTCCATTAGTTGGGTTAAAACCCTTTAAGAATAAATGTAAAATAAGCACATTAAGTTTTAAGTTAATTCCAGGTGAAATATGATCACATTATGAGGATGTAATGGTAACGTGTTTGTTTATTTCCCCAGCTGTATTGAGAATACTTTGAAATCAGGGATACGCGCTACACCTTTGTCTCCCTTACAAAATTCAGCAAAAAGTAGGTACTTGATAAAGTTTATGGGATACATGGGCTAACAATGGGTGAAAAATACAATTAATCAAATTTACTTAATGAGTAGAAACAGGTTGCTAAGTGCAGAAACATAGACTATATACAATAAAAATAAATTCTTTTCTTCAACTTTAATTAGACAAAAAGTAAATCTAAGAAATGAAACTAAACCAGAGGATGAGAGGGTTAAAAGGACAAGATTAGCCCTGGCCGGTGTAGCTCAGTGGACTGAGCACAGGCTGGGAACCAAAGGGTCCCGGTTCGATTCCCAGTCAGGGCACATGCCTGGGTTGCAGGCCAGGTCCCCAGTGAGGGCCATGTGAAAGGCAACCATACATTGCTGTTTCTCTCCCTCTCTTTCTCCCTTCCTTCCCCTCTCTCTAAAATTAAATAAATAAAATCTTAAAAAAAAAAAGGACAAGATTAATTTATAAGAACCGAATAAAAAAGGGCAACGGAAAGGGCAAAAGAATAAAGAATGCCAGGTTGGGTGTGTGTGTGTTGGGGGAATGATGTCAAGAAATTAAATAGAAATTTAATTTGAAAACACACCTTCTGAAAACATACCTAAGATTAGAAGGGTTGAAAAAACTGAGAAGTCAAAGGTTTTCATCTGTTACTACTTATGTTCTATGTATCTTTACCCCTGACTATATTTAACTACTAGGCAGCTGTAAAGGTGATTGACATAGTATTTATTATATGTTTGATGTCATTGACTGTACGATTATTACCTCCCCTTCATTATAGAAAAGGCTTAGATCAACAGATGGACTTTGTACCTTCCTCATTAGACATTTTTGTTTGAATTAACGGCTGAAAAGTCACGGCTGCATAAAAGGAGCATGTTCTCCTACAATATCATCCTTCTTCACATTTTAAGTTAGGGAAAAAAATAGTCTGCTTTAATTTGCAGTGCAAGCGCTATCCCTTTACAGAAGGGCCAGGTTGAGTGAGGTGATACAGTCATCCACAGCGCCCTAATAAGCTGTGTGGAGGAGCACATGTATGTGTACACATTCGATTTGCAATAGAACCAGGGCAAGCAATTGGAGAGGAAGCCAATGAGAAAGTGCGGGCGGCCTGGGAGCCTAGCAGGCTGCCCAGATGTGTCCCACAGGGAGTCAGTTTCCTGGTGTGGACACCCGTCTGTGAACTCTGGCCTTTAGTTCGCTTCAGTCGGCTTAAAAATTCAACTGTGCCAGAAAAGCAAGGTGACTGGCCTTCTAGAGATTGACTCACAAGAATTAGTCACAGAACACTTTAAACACCAGGGTATAACTGTGAAGTCCATTAGCGAATTCTGTTTCTCTAGAGTAGATTCCATGTGAGACCGGTGACTATCCAAGAGGGAAGGAGGTTGGAGTTGGGATGGTAGGGAATGACCCTCCCCATTGAGAAGGGTCCTCAGTCTCTCTGGGGAAGCTGCTTAAAGTTACTTAAGTCCCCTCTATCCTTTCCACCCACGCCCCTCTCACCCAGCTCAAGGCAGCCTTGAAATTCTGCTAGCCCCTTCCAAGATGTTATGGTCCCTTGACTAAAATTATAGCTAATATTTCTTTAGGAAGGGTGTAATTTGCTCAACTCCATATTTTTAACAAAGGTAGAGAATCATTGTGTTTTCCAAATTTTTCTCAATCTAAGAATCATCTCGGTCATTTACTTTAAGTGGTGCCTGGACTTCCTCCCCTAAAGATTCATGTGAGCCTCATATGACGGTGATTCTTATAAATCCGGCAAGTCTGGGCAATGCCGCCCCAGGCTACTCTATCTAGACACTAAATCATTGTTGTCATGTGGGCCTCCCTTTTGCTGCTGCTGAATATTCCAAGTCACCTGCTCCCGCTACCCTCCAGGAGACTCTCAGAACTTTTATTTGCCATTTCTCACGCAGCCCCAAAACTTAACCCTCTACTCTGGGAGCAAAGGTCATACAGTAAAACCCAAGCAATGTCACTGCTAGCCAGTCAAGCATATACATAGAACCCTAGGGATTAAACCAACCCTTACTTCTGGTTCAGATGCTATATTTCAAGCAACCAGATTCCCCCGCTCCCAGAGTGATGGATATTTGGTACTGCTCTCTCTAGCTCAGTCAGTTTACTGCCTTTCCGCTTCTGCTCCACCACAGCTGTACACTCTCCTAACAGACCCATGGCTTCCTCTCTTGGTCAGCAGTGGTTAGTGTTCTTTTGGATCCTAAGGAAAAAGGCAGGAGCAGGGATCCTCATAGTTGTTTGGCCTCTGAATGGAACAGCTAATATAAAATGAGGCCATTTGTGCTAAGATTCACCCCCGTTTTGACATATCTCCTGAACTATATTATGCTAAAAAAAAAAAAAATGAATAAGTATCTCTTCATTCCAGCCTTACACAAGACCACTTTCTACTACCCTGGCTTTGGGAAAGGGTCAAGCTCTCAGCTCCAGAAAAGGCAGAGGGTGGGGATTTAGGAAGAAAACCTCCCGCATCCCACTCACATGCCTACTCCATCCCCACGTGCTTATTTCCGTAATACCCTGTCATTGATTTCTCCTGACCTCCTGACTCTGCCTGTTACCCCCTACTTCATGATCACAAACTCTCCAATAGGCTCAATCGTTTCTTGGAACATTGCCTGTATTTTTTGGCCCTAACTGAAATCTGGGAACACACATTCTCTGCAGCCCGTAGAGGGCATCTGCTTATCTTCTCACTCTTGATGTACCTTGGAGTTGAAAGGGAAAGTCTATGTCCTTTGGATTTCTAGAGATACTTCAGAACTGAGGTTATGTCAGGCTTCAGTGAGATGCTCCACTCCTTTGAGGCATTCACGTCTTCTATGCCATCTTCTTCCTCTCCTCGCCCCAACATACTATTAATTTTTGGCTCCTTATTTACAGTCTTCCCTGTATCTTGTCTGGCCATTACTCTGGGTAACTTCAACATCCAAGTTACTCCTTTAATGCCCTGAACTCTGAAGTGACCTCTGTCTCTTCTTTCCTCCACCTCACTCATCCACGCACGGTCACGCCCCAAGGCCCTGCTCTTGGTTCAAAATACTCAGACAAATACTTCATAAACCTCACCAGCTGATCTCTTATTCTCCCAAATTCTTCCATCTATTATCTCTGGTTTGCAGGTTCTGCCACATCTCCAAATCTCTAGGTTTTGATCTTTTTACTTTTCTTTTATCGATTGGCTCCCTCCTCTCTTCTCTCCCTGACCATTTTTTATTTCTGAGTCCATTGTTTTATTGACACTATCCCAGACTCCCTCCCTCCTTTGCCTGTGTCTCCCATCCACTCCTCCATTCTCTGTGCCATGCCTAAGCAGCTGAGTGCTGCTGGAGAAAGATGCTATGGCCCCGAATTCAATTCAGTCTTCAATGCCATCTGTCAAATTTCTCTAGTCAGTTCACGTTCTTACTCTCCAGCGGGGGTACTTCAAATGGTTCCCATTCTTTCCAAAGCCTTTCACCTGTTCCACTTCTTTATTCTCAGTTGATGCTGTTCCTTTGTGGTCAACAGAATAGGCCCCCAAAGATGTCCACACCTTGTGAATATATTATATTACAAAAGGACTTTGCGAAACAGCCTGGGCCGTTAAACACAGAACTTTCTCCAGCTGTGGCAGAGGAAGTCAGAGAGATTCCATGTGAGGATTCAATGCACTGTTGCTGGCTCTGGGACAGACACCTCTACCTGCTAAGGGTGGCCCACAGCTGACAGCCAGCAGGGAAATAGAGACCTTGGTTCAGCTACTGATGGGAAGTAGATTCTGCTAACAACCTGAATGAGTTTGGAGTCCTGCTAGAGCCTGCTGCTAAGAGTCTCACTAACTGACATCCTGATTTTAGCCATGTGAAAGCTGGAGCTGAGAAACCAGCAGAGAAGCCGGTAGGATTTCTGTCCTACAGGCCTGTGAGATAATACATTTATGCTTTTGGACACTTGTAAGTTTTGGTCATTTGTTATAGCAGCAACAGAAAACTAATACATGCCTTCGAACTCACAGGAAAACGGAAGCATCAGAAAGAGTGATTTCAACTTTCTGCAAGCAGTCTGCAGACATTACTGCAACTCTCCCGTGCTTTTCTTCTTCTCCTCTTCCCTCTTGTTTTATTGGAAGAGCTGTTCCTTCTCATTTCTCAGGCTATTTTTTCCATCTGTGTTCTGGATGCCATCTCCTCCTGACTTCCCCTGAACTGTCACTTTTCATCATCCTCCCCACCGTCTCTCTCATCTCCTTTACTGCTTCCTTCCCATCGGCATTCCATTGTAGAACGCGTTCATCACCACAATACCCGGTACCTATTAGAACTCACTCCTCATTTCCCGCCAACCCAAATGGTAATTTGTGAATTTGTTGTGGTATTACTTTAGCACCCCTTATAGATCAGCACCTCAGGGTGCCAGTTCAATGGCCTCCTGCTGGGCTCTCCCTTAGCCCACTCCATCAGGATCCTGCTCCACCACAGCATGCCTGCGCTCCCTCTGGTATGTCAACACAGACCGCCAAGCCCCCAGATCCAATGGACTTTTTCAGTCTTTATTTTGTTTGCTCTCTCAGGAGCATTTGATATGAATGACCATTCCACCTTTCTCAAACCTCCTTTTCTCTTGGTTTCCTTGACACTACATTATCCTGGTTTTCTCCCTCTCTTTCTAGTTTTCTATTTTCCTATCTTCATGGTTCTCCTTTATCAGACCTATAGTGTTCGGCTCTCTCTTGGACCTCTCCTTTGCTCACTCTGTACTCATTCCAGGCCACCCCTTTTTTTTCTTACGGCTTCCTTGTTATCTACATACTGACTATCACCAAATTCATATCACTGGTTTATGCCTCTTTTCTGAGTTCCAGGCTGATACCACCCGCCGTCCACTTACATCTCCACTTAGTCATTGCACATCTCAAACTCATCATGTTCAAAACTCAGCCTCTTCCTCCACAAACCTGTTCCTGTCTTGGCATTCTTTGTATTGCTTGGGAAAAGGCACCACCATCCTCCCAAGTGCACACGTAAACAAACAAAAAAAGCAGGAGTTATTTGGGCTCCATTCCCATATCTAATTGATCTGCAGATTCTGTCCATTATACTTGAAATCCACTCTGCTTCCTACATTCCCATCACCACTCTCCTAACCTAGACCACTGCCATCTTGCACCTGGAGTGCTACAAAGCTACCTATTGCTCTCCCTACACGGCCCCCGCCCCCCACCCATCTTGCTCCAGTCCAGAAGTATGGGCAATAACATTAACAAAATGTGGCACATGGTACCTTTCATTTACTTTTCTGAGTACCCCAAACACTTTTATTTAATTAGAACATTGTATACATAGTATAATAGTACTAACTATAAAAAAAGGTAGTCCAAAATTTTCCATTAACAAAAAACTGTAAAAATATTATATTAAACTGCTCCCAAAATATAATTGGACTACCAGATTTCAGATCATGTTCAGTATACACACAGGTGCACAAGCAGGAGCCACTAATATAATAATTGTGAGAAAAGAGCACATTGTCAGTGCTGTTTTAAAAAACCAGAATAAAAGGCATATGTATGATGTTGAAATTACCTTAAACAATAGAACTCCAAAGAACGCAGATCAGACAACAAAATGTAACAATGGTTTTATTTTTTTCTTTATTTTCCACTTGTTCTATAATATGGCAATATTACCTTATATTTTTGATAAACTTCAAAATAAATGTTTTTAAAACTGAAAAAGTAAGATTATTGTTACATCAGTATAGATGATACAGTTTAAGAAATGGTGGTCCAAAGTAGAAACTTTGGGGCTGGATGGCCTGGTTTTATACAAGAATGTCACTTATTGGAGTGTAGTCTCAGGAAAATGGCAATCTCTTATCTTTGGTTATCTCATATGAAGAGAAGGGGATTATGAGTACCTACCTCAGAAGGTTGCTGAATGGATTAAATGATATAATACAGGGAAATCAATTTCCATAGTACCTGGCATATGATAAGTTCTCAATAAATGGTATGTGTTTGCTCTGGCACAGGGTGAATACCGGAAACCCCAAATCCACAGGGTGACAGCCTTAATCTCTAGTTGTTCTAGGAGTTACTGTCTCTCCATCTAGGTAGTAAGCTGCCCTAAATCATGGACTCATTGTATTGGGTTGGCCAAAACTGTTTAGTTTTTTCTGAAAAATAAAAGACATTTTTCATTTTCACCAATAACTTTATTGATTTGTTTATTTTGAGTATGTCGGCTATCTCCTGCATGACATACACTAATTGTTCTCAATTAGTGTCTCTATTTGACTGCTATCAACTTCAACTAGTGGATCCGACCATGGAGTATCGTTCAGTGAGAAATCTTCTGCATGAAACCCTGCAAACCACTGTTGACACGTTTGGTCAGTCACAGCACCATCTCCATACACTGCACAATTTTTTTTTTTTTGCATTGTAGTTGTGTTTTTACCTTTCTTGAAAAATAAAGCATAAAATGGTGAAAATGTTGTATATTTTCTTCCATCTTCAATATTAAAATGGCTACACAAAAATTATCCAACTTTGATAAGTTTTTTAAAAAATGCACACTGATATGACAGCTATCACAATACAGTCTAACAAAATTGTTTCAAATGAAGTTAAAAACAACTAAGTGCTACCAGAGACATCTTACAGAAAAAACCAAACAAACTTTCTGGCCAACCAATGTTACTGCCTTTTAAGTTCCAATATTGCTTGGGTTGTTGTTTTTAAAGATTTTATTTTATTTTATTTTTTTTTAAAGATTTTATTTTTATTTATTTTTAGAGAGTGGGGAAGGGAGGGAGAAAGAGAGGGAAAGAAACAGCAATGTATGATTGCCTCTCACATGGCCCTCACGGGGACCTGGCCCGCAACCCAGGCATGTGCCCCGACTGGGAATCGAACCGGGACCGCTTGGTTCCCAGCCCGCGCTCAATCCACTGAGCCACCCCAGCCAGGGCTGGGTTGTTGTTTTTAATTACAAAAGCAATGCAGGCTCACTGAAAAATTGTCAAGAAATACAGGTTTCCCCTCACACTCTACCCTTCTATATTGCATGCCAAGAGTTACTATATAGTTTCGTTACGGGTTTTTCAGAAGGCAGGTGTCTGTTTCACAAAAATGGTATGTGTGTGTTGTGTATGTCTTTTCGCTGCTTGTATTTTTCACTTAACAAGGACCATTTTCTAAGTCAGAGCCTATGGGACTATTTTATTCTTTTTTTCTAATTGCCTACATAGAATTCCATTACATGGAGTTACTTTACCATTGGTTTGTTCTTTAAGGTTTGTTCATTTGTTTATTTCTCTCACTTAGTAATTACATGGTAGGTGCCATGCTGGATCCTGGGAAAATTATAAATAATGCTGCAATAAAAATCCTTATGCAAATTTTTTGAGAAGCAAACTTTCCCATTGCTGAGACATATGTTTAGAATATGCACACAGGGATTCTTAGATAAACAATGTGGGCTCAAAGTGGAAACTCAACAACCATGACTTAGGCACATCCAGAGTAGGAGTTGCTACACGAGGAGATAGACACAACAGATACAAGTTTTCCTAACTTAGTATGTTTTAATCAAACCAAAGGGATATCTGTAAAACTTGATTTACAGTACGCAATGGTTTAGGAAAAAAATTGACAAGAACATACCTGTCCGCCTTTTTCTCCAACACTTAGCATTATTATTTTTGGAAGGTGACTAATCAAGGACTTAGTAAACTTTGATACATTATAAGAACAAAAAGCTGCTGACATCACCTCTGTGAGATGGACAAGACACTATTTTTCAAAACAGAAATTAAGACATACGTCTCATATGTTGACAATGAGTAGAATGAAAAAACTTCATGCAACTCAATCACAATTATACTGTTGTTTTTATTGGAGGATATTTAGGTGGCATAATAAAGTGACCTAATTACTTATTTCACCATATTAAACTGAAGCCCAATAGTAACCACAAATGCAGAACTACCCACTAGGCCTCCCAGACAGACACCTTCCCACGACAGAGCTGTGGGATTTATACCATGCGATAACACAGACCGGATGGCAGGTTTTGTTTGGGTCTTTTCTACTTCACTATGTATTCAGGCCCAAAAGCCCACAGCGTCATTTTTAAGATCTATAGAAAGTATTATTTACACATATTTCCATAATGTCCAAATATCTGGGCCATAAAGTAGGAAGGAAGTAAAGTAGGAAGTAGGCTATTCACCCAAACTTTCCTATGACTGTCCATTTGAATCTACTCTTTCTGTGTTACCCATGGACAGAACACCCAAGGTTCTGATTGGATCTGTGATGGTCTGTAAAATATGTTGGCTTGGCCCTGACTGGGTGGCTCAGTTGGTTGGCAAGGAGTACACCAAAAGTTTGCAGGTTCGACTCCCGCTCAGGGCACACACCTAGATTGTGGGTTCTATCCCTGGTTGAGCATATAGGGGAGGCAATCAATTGCTATTTCTCTCTCTCTCTCAAATCAATAAACATATCCTCAGGTGAGGATTAAAAGATTTTTTTTTTAGAGTTGGTTTGAATTTCCATTTGCTTTGACTGCATCCTAGCAAACCAATCCATTTGCTATTGCCTTCTGGGCAAAATGCCTGGGCTTTGTAAAATTAAAAATGAACTCCTATTGAAATGAAAAAATAGACCCACGGAAAATAAATTTCAGTTGTTGGTGTTTTCTACTGAGCACATTTGCCACAACAATGCTGCGGAACCTCGGTTAATTTCAGGAGCGTTTTCATCCAGGGGAGACTTCCCCTGTAACATCTCACACTCGTCTGTTTCCAGCTGCTCTGTGTGGTTTCTTCCCTGCTACCATTGTGTTTAATTACCACAGACAAATGATTTCTTACTCATATTATTTCTGCACTAGGCACCCAGAGATGCCTCTGGATTATTTTGGTTGATTATATGGAGTCACCCGTAAACCAGAGTAAATCTTAAACATAATTACCCTATCCGCAGGTAGAAATGAACAGAAATCATTTCTGTTAATCAAATTCAATACAGATTTGGCAAAATCCCCTCTAATTCATCCTAGTTAGAATTTCTGGGGCTGCCATCCTTTACTGTGAAAACTGCCCAGCAGGTGTGTATGAAAGGCAACACCGAACACTGTGGAGCCGTGACCATTTTTAAGAAGGCACACCCCTTCTAAAAACATAATTGCTGAGCTCATCGAAGAAACCACACATGACTGCCTTGTGCCCCAAAAGCTGTGGCGAAGTGCAGTGTTCGGCTGAGCATAGAAAGACTCTTTCACTGTTTATTTTGGTTACGGTTTCTTATCCTTAAGAGAAGTGAGTCAATCAACAGGACAAATGACACGGTGGTTAGTCACTGAAGGGAAAGTATTATCAGCCTCATTAGCCTGGAGCGCCCTTCCAGCTCGCACCTCGAGTTACCCCTGTACGGACTGATGACTAACCCCTGCCAGGCCGCACCGTGAGGTTTGGACACCCACCTCTCAGGCTTCGGCCCCGGCAGCACCCTTTGAACAACCGCCGGTGTCCCCCACCCCCCTCGCGTCCCCTTCAGGAAGCAGTTCCTGAATTAGACGAGTTGCGGGGGTGGGGGGATCCCTTCCCGGCCCCACCCCTGAAAGTTACTGGGGGTGACACCTAAACAAACAACTTCCCCAGATTGATCTCAGTCACTGGCCAGGGAGGTCCGCTCCGGGCGCTCAGCCTCCGCGCGCAGGGCCAATCGGCCCTTCCTGCCCAGCGCCTCCTTCCCTGCACCTTTAAAGGCTGGGAAAGGGGAGTGTCGGCCGGGGTTTCCTTCTTAAGAAGTCGCACCGGTTTTTCGAGCTCCGCTCAGCGCCTGGAGAACCACAGCGGCGGGAGCGGGCGCTGCCACTAGCGGCGCGCGGTGAGTCACCGTTCGGACGCGGAGTGGGCGGGCGAGGGTGTGAGAGGATGAGTGATGTCAGGAGCGCGCAGGGCGGCGGGCGCGCAGAGCGGCCGCGGTCAACACCCAGCGCCGCGCCGCGGGCCGGGAGGGGCGGGGAGACCCCGCCCTCGGCGCGCTCGGAGCCGCCCCAGCGCCGCGGGTGCTGCAGCACCGCCGACACTGGCCTCGGGGGCGGCGGCCGCGGGAGGGCGAGACCCCGAGCAAACTTTCTAGCGGCTTCGGTGCGGAGGTGGCTGCGGCAGCGGCTCAGTCCGCTAGCACGTCCGCCGCGGGGAGCTAGTGCCTCCGGCGCGGAGCGGGTAAGGAGCACTCGGAGGGGCTGGGAGGAGGATGGGCTGGGAAGCGGGCGTCCTGCGAAGCGCGGGGAAGGGAAGGTAGACTGCTGGCAGAACGCGGCTCTAGTTTGGCCCCGCGAGCTCCACCCCAGGGCATCCCGCCTTGGTTTTGCCAGAAAGAGGATTGACGTGTGGCTTCAGTCTCATTGCCTTGAGCATTCAGCTCATTCATTTGCAACCATTTCGGGTTACTCGGTCCTGGCGTTGAAAGGACGCTTTAAACCGTAGGTTGCTCAGAGTCACTCCGGAGGTCAAGGCTGAAGTTCAGGTGGTGACGGAGGGACTGATTCTCTTTTTCTTTTTGAGAGGCTCTGGGCAGCCCACACTGAAACCTTTCAACGTTTCGCGGCCCCTTAAGGAAAGACTTGGTTTCTCAGCTCAAGTAGGTGGGAAAGGACCTGTGTATCTTTTTGAGATACGGTTAGTTGTAAATAACTCGCAACTGTGTCTTGACACGCAAGTGTCGTGTCCTGCGGTCTTTTATTTATCACTTTGTCATTCTTCTATTTATCTTGCCAGCTCGGATATGACTTTAAACTCATTTTGACACGTATTTTAAATTTTCGGAGAGATCTGTTTAGTGTCTCTAGGTCAGGTGCGAATTTTGAATTTAAACTTTATAACTAAGTCTTTGTTTCACCCCTCCTCCCATATATTAACGGTTGCGTTCTCAGTTACATTAAACACTATGATTCAGTAAAATGGGACTATAAGGACTTCAGAGATAATTAGCTTTTAAGTGCAAAAGACCTGTAAGGTCTGGCACAAAGCAGAGCCCAACAGATTGTAACTGTTTATATATAAATAATAGGGTGTTCCAGCTGGCTCAGGTAATAACCAATTAATTTCCATAAGTTTTTCTACTTACAAATTTGGTAGACTGAGGTTTTGCATGTGAAATCATTGGGCAAGTGCCTCCGAATCAGAAGGGGTGTCTTCAGGAAGGTAAGCGTTTCAGTGTGTGTACCTGGAAGGTGTTTGGTTCCCACCTCAAGCTGAGGAAACTGCCATTCCATGTTTAAACAAAGTCAAAGTTGCTGGAAGTGAAAACTTGGAATCTGGAGGAAGACTGGACGTGTGGAAAACTCTCTAACTTTATCCTTAAGTTTTTTTTTCTTAAAAAAAAAAGCTGTGCAACATTCTCTTGATTTAATGATACTCTTCACAATAGTCTTCTGGTTGAAGTGTTTTTTTTTTTATGAGTTAATATTTAATTTGGTTTCTTTAGTTTCATTTTTCAGTAAAGCAGGTTGACCTCTGAACCTGGAGGGAAACACTTGGACACCTTTGCATTGCTGCCTCCAGTCCTTAGTTTCTCTTCTCCCGGAGTCTCATGAAAGCCCTAGGAAATATTCCAAAGGGGCCTAGGCATTGGTTCAGGTGTTATTGAAAACATTGGTTTTTCCCATATCTACAACAACTTTTAGGGTCAAAGGTCATGGCTATTTTCCCTCAGTGCCTTTGTAGAGAGATCTTGAGACTGCTGGGGCATCCAGAACACCTGAGGCTATCTGGGTGGTAACTTACTAGCTGAGTTACTCTGAGCAAGTTACTTAGACTTTCTGGGATTCTTGTGGGACTTTAAAAAAAAATAAGGAAAAAAATAGAAATAATCTTACATCTATTAAAATAGACAGTGGAATACAAGTGAGGACTTTTTAAAGATTTTATTTATTTACTTTTTTGGGGTGGGGGCAGGGGAAGGAAGGGAGAAAGAGAAGGAGAGAAACATCAATGTTTGAGAGACACATCAATCGGTTGCCTCTCACACACCGGCAAATGGGGACCTGGCCTGCAACCCAGGAATGTGCCCTGACTGGGGATCCAACCCAGGACCTTTTGGTTCTCAGGCTGGCACTTAATCCACTGAGCCACACCAACCAGGGTAGATTTTTTTTTAGAAGTGATACTTTTTGAAGTGCGATTAATTATTTATTTATTTTAAGAAACAACTACTAAGAATTCTAGACAGTTTCAGACTAAAGGTAGTCTACCTACGTTCATCCAGTTCTCTTATGGAGAAACTGAAGACTGTTCTGAACTACTGCTATCAGACATTTATTCAGTTCATTCTGTTGGTGAACATTTAGTGAACAGTTGCTATTCCAGCCACTATGCTAGGTGCTATGGATGCTAAGAAGAGGGAGACACTGGAGTGAACTGGGTTCATTCTCTACATACTGTTAGAACTTTTTTCCCCGCCCAAACAGGGGCTGCTTTATGTCTTTAAAGTATTCATACATCATTTATAGTTTTCTGTTACATGTCTGCATTTTGACTCAGCCTCCTATTATTAGTCAGTTTCCAGTTTTCGCTATTTTAAGCAACTTTGCATTAAATATCCTTCTAGTTATATCTCTGTGCACAGCCATGATTATTATAGTCATTTTTAAAAGTGATTTATAATGTTTAATTTAGCTGCCCTTTTTAAGACTATATACAGAACTGGAAAATTTTCTCCTTCCTCTTTAAAATTTGAGTTTTAGTTTCTGTGCACCTTTAGTGTTTCTCATAAGGTTTTAGCAATAGGATCAACAGTCTCTGTGGAGCTGCACAATAGGTCATTGCATAAGGGGTTTATCTGATGAAAATGGAACACACAGGCTTTCTTAAAGAGCTGTTTGTTTGTATTATTGATATTAGCCGCAAAGCAAACTTCTTTCATGGGGAAGGAGAGCAGAATGGAACAGAGCTAATTGTGCCAAGCAGCTCTCTAGAATAAATTCTACTTGTTCAGTTTGCTTCCTTCGGTGCAGCTACTGCATTTACCAGATTTATCACTAGATTTAAAATAGACTTAATGACTTTTAAATAGGTCATCTTTTAAAAGAAAACCTTACGCATTTGTTGTTTGATTTTTTTGAAAAGTATATCATTGGTAAGACATTTGGGTTGATTTAATGAAAGTGCAAGAAATTTCCATTTGCTAATTTTCACTATAGGTATAAAGCATAACTTCATTTAAACATTCTTAACTTTTATGGGGTTGGCCAAAAAGTTTGTTTAGTTTTTTTTCATTGGATGGCTCTAGTAGTGCTTAGTTGTCTTTAACTTCATTCGAAATAATTTTGTTAGATTGTATTATGACAGCTGTCATATCGGTATGCTTTTAAAACAACTTATCAGAATCAGTGGATTTTCGTGCAGCCATTTTAATATTGAAGATGGAAGAAGACACTTAACATTTTTGGCATATTATGCTTTATTAATTGAAGAAAGGTAAAAACGCAACTGAAATGCAAAAAAAGAAAAAGACTTGTGCAGTGTGTGGTGAAGGTGCTGTGACTGATTGAACAGGTCAAAAGTGGTTTGTGAAGTTTCTCGGTATTATTGACATTTTGGCCAAATAATTCTTCGCTGTGGGGCTGTCTGATGCACTGGAAGGTGTTTGGCAGCATCCCTGGCCTCTACCCACTAGAAGCCAATAGCTGGACATAGCTGATAGACTCAAAGTATCCAAATCAATAAAGTTATTGGTGAAAATGAAAAATGTGTATTTTATGGAAGAAAATAATGGACTTTTTTTTTTTTTTTTGCCAATCCAACACTATAATATCATACTTGCTTTGCTACCCTGAGTCAAAATTTTAATTTTGCTTTGGATTTATTTTTCCATTTCCAGTGCTAGTTACTTTATCCTGATAGACATGATAAAGATGTTGAATATGAGCAGTGTTCAATTCAGCCTTTTCTCAAAAAAACCCAGATCAGTTCAATTTAGTAATTTCTAATAATGACTTGTAATTGGAAGCAGCATTTAAAAAAAACAGTTAATAGAACTAACGTGTAAATAAGATAGTTATTTGCTGGTTGTTTTTCCCCTACTTCCAAGTCCTAATTTGATTATTTGCTTACAATTCAAAATTCACTCTTGCAGTTTTGTGTCTTAGTTTGATAGTGTTGCTTAAAACTTCCAAACCAAACTTGTGCACATTCTTAGATTTTTTTTTTTTTTGAAGACACATTAACTGGATTGAGTGTCTGGTATGTACATCTTTTCTCTCAATGTACCCCTTTGTACTGTTCTTAAAAAATGAAATCACATGCTAAAATTGTCAAAGCAGAGGGGAATGAAAGGGGATGGAAGGTAACACATTCAGATCCGGTGAAACTGTATCAGAAACTGTATCAGAGGGTGCGTCGGGTGTGCTCCACTTCCCTGCCTGGTGGTGCCTGTGTGGGGCCTCGTGTGTGGAAGGAGAAATGCCCAGATGTCAGGGCCAGCCTCAGGCAAAGCTGAGCAGGAGCTGAAAGAGCCACCGTTAGCGTTCTCAACTCCAGGTTTCCTCAGCATGCCTGCCCACACCAGGAAAGTGCTCCGTGGTTATCTGAATGAAGGCGAATTACTGTCCAACTGAAACCGTGGAATGAAGGCATCGTATTTATTGAAAATTGGGGAATAAGCATCTACCGCTAGACGTCAATCACTTTTCATGAAGATGATTAGAAATGCAAAATACATGATAAGAATTAAACTTTTAAAAATCTTTTCCACAGATTAGAAGGGACTGAAGGGAGGGGTGTCCCTGAAGGTGGGAAAGGAACTGCAGAAAGAAGATGGGACAGTGCCAAAGGCAGATTCTGTGCTCCTCGAGGGGTGTACATCCTCTCGAGCCTGCTGGGAACTGGCTCCTCCTGTTGGTACCGGTGTTGTGTGTATGACCCTGAGGGCCTGGCAGGAGTGAGAATGTGTGTCAGAGGTGTCTTGCCTGCTCTGCCAGTGAGAATCTTCCTGGGAAGCTGCCTCTTAACACACAGCCCACCCAGGCGGGTTAAGCCAAGGATACTTTTCCTTATGTGGGAACTATTTCAGTTAGGTGGTCTGGTGTGAAACCTAGAGAAAATGAGAAGGAATGAGGGGTTTTTGTTTGTTTTTTAATTTAGGGGTAGGGAAGAGAATCAAAGAAGGAGTAAGTGGTTTTGGGTCATGGGCTGCTTAACTAATAGGGGTGCCTGGGAAGGATACCTTCCGATAGCACCTGTCCCCAAAGAGTTCTGGGGACCTATCAGGAAGGCTGGCAGCAGTAGTGGGAAGTGAAGGTAAGCCTTTGAAACAGAGAGGCCAAAGACTCAGGTTAGTTCTCCAAGCTTCATCATACACAAAGCTGGAGGCAGTGGGGTAAAACGGTGAGGGCTAAATAATGGTAGGTCCTCCGAGATAGGATGGCCACGACCGAATGAAATACTGTCTTCATCTTCAGACAGGCTGTGAAATAGAAATTGTGTTGCCTCCCGTGGAGGTAGGAACAACATAGAAAGGTTAATGTACTCAAGGCTGCAGAGCTGGTGGGAGCTGGCGCAGGGATTTGAAGCCAGAGGCAGGCAATTCTAGTGCCTATGAGCTGCCCCAAATCCTTCCTGGCTTCCTGTAACGGCTCCACTGGTTTCCGAGATCTGGCGGGTTTGTCGGGGTGTACTTGGGGCACGGGATTGTGTGTTACCACCCCATCTCCTGGAATGTTTCTCTGGCTTGTGCTGCCTTAAGGTCGTGAAGTAATGCCACAAAGATGAGTTAGGCCAGCGTGGACTTGAGTCCCAGCACTTCCATTACTCACCACTAGGTGACCTTGAGCAACTTTCCCAGATGGACTTCCATTCCCTGGCTGAAAAATGGAAATAAAACAGTATTCACTTTATAAGGTGACCGTACGAATGCCATGACTTTATGTGGGTCAAGTGTGGAGAATAATGCCTGACTCAGAACAAATACTGAGGGCCTCAGCTCTTGTTATTTCTTTACATAGAATCTCTACCTCTAACTTTGGAAACAAAGGGTTCAGCCCTTCTATCTCAAAAATCAAATTGTTATTTCTCGTTAAAATGGCTTATTTTGTGATTAGAGTATGTATTTGTCACATCTTGCCTGTACTGGGAGGGTCTGGATCCCGCCCCTCCTCTTCCCCTCTTCCTTCCCTTCAGGGTTAAAATTAAAATACTGAAGTCAGTTGTACACTGCCACTGAACTCAGGAACTTTCTAAGAAGTTTATCAGATCAGCTGTGAATGGTAGAAAGCTTTCAAAGCCGCAGTCACAGAATGCCGGGCCTCTCAGCAAATCTGGTCGCGTCAGTGAAGCACAAGCGCTGCTGTCCTGGCAGAGCTCAGCCTTCTGAGGAGTTTTGTGCCACGAACCCCACTGTCCCAGGAAATGCTGGGGCCATTAAGAATCACAGACCCTACTGTCCTCCCCGGTGTTCCGCATCTTTCTTTAGGACGCCCTGAGACAGTTTATGTAACACAGCTGCTACTGTTTCTGGATTTGCATTTGTTCATTGAGTTGCTTACCCATCCAGTTACTACCTCCCCTGTAGTTGCTACCGAACTTCAATAGCAAGAAGAGACATTGTTTGTGTCAAATTGTGTGTGTGTGTATGTGTGAAATATCATATCCTCTGTGGGAAATTAGTTAGTGCTGAAAAGTACATTCCCTTGGAATATAGCTTGATTGGCCAGTTATGATCAGGAAGCAAGAGCATTTAAAATTTTACTTAACAGATACTTAGAGTGCTCACTGTGTGCCAGGATTTGTTTTGACTACTGTGACTCATTTACTCCTAAATTACTGTGAAGCAGATGTACCCATTTAGGATTTCTCTTTGCAACCGAGGTTAAGCCCCTTGCTGAAGGTCGCACAACAGAACTGGGTTCTGAAGCAGACTGTTTGGCTGCAGTCTAACCCCTGCCCTGTTCACTGTGGAATCCGGCATGCATCTCTCAGTGCGGGCCCGGCGGTGTCCTTAAGTTTGCAGCTTCATCAGAGGAAAAGGCACACCCGTCCAAACTCCTTATGTTGTCACCTCCTTATGACTTACCATGTGGAGGATTGCAACTAGACCATATATTTCCTTCTTGTTATTGAAAGATACTGACGCTAGCATTTCCCTATAGTAGGAGGTGTCTGTCTGAAAGCTCCTGAGTGCTCTATGAGGTCTGGGAAAGCAACAATGTATTCTCTTTCCCATTCCACTCTTCAGCACCCTCCGGTCAGCAGGAAGAGGTGCAAATTACGCCTGCTATTTTAACAGCTTTTATTTTTAGTTTTAGGGCTTTTACCTGTTGCAAATTAAAACAGTTAAATGTCCTTATTTGAGGAGAGTAGCTTGTACATGTGAGGTTTATTTGGCTGTTTTCTAATTACTATTGAAGACAGTAAGAGACAGTGGTAGGCAGAATCACATCTTAATCCCCAGAACCTGTTATTTTAATACATGACAAAGGAGAATTAAGGTTGTGGTGGCGTTAGGGTTGCTAATCAGGTGTGTTAAAATACAGAGATACTTCTGGGTTTTCTGGGTGGACCCAGTGTGAGCACAAGGGTCCTTGTTAAGTGCAAAAGGAAGAAGAGTTCAAACAGGAGAGTTGGCATCACTAGAGAAACTCCAACAGCCGTTGCTGGCTTTGAAGATGGAAGGAGCCCTGAGCCAGGGGATACGCACAGTTTCTGGACGCTAGGAAAATGCAGAAAATGTGTTCTCCCCTGGATCCCAGGAAGAAATGCAGCTATGCTGACACTTTGATTTTAGCCCAGTGAGATCTGCTTTGTACTTCTGACCTCCAGAGCTGTAAAAAAATAAATTTGTTTTGTGTTAAGCCACAAAATTTGTGGTAAGTTGTTATAGCAGCAACAGAAAACTAATACAGAGTTACTAGAATAATCTAGGGTTTGATTTGTTCCTATGCCAGCCCTGGGAAAGGGCTACCTAATCTCATGACACTTTGTTACAGACACATTGGCGTAGCAAGTGTTTACATTTTGAGGCTGTTTTAGTTTACATATGAAATTAACCGCTTTGGGCAAGGGTGTGAAGGGGCGTTAACTTTTAGTAATTCTATACATTCTTATAACTAGCAAATATTTAACACTTTTAGTACTGCTCACGAGTTTTCTCGTGTTTCGTGCGCCATCTGTTAAGGACCGCGTCACGAGATGATTTAGTTAACATGCAGTTTGCCCAATATCGTGCGGTCCCTGGCGTATGTCTTAGAGATTTCTACGTGGTACGAAATGTGTTAAAATGACAGTACCAAGATTTCAGCAAAAAACAGTCTTATTGATTCTGGAGCAAGTGGAGCCGAGTCGGCCTTTTTCATTAGCGTTGCCTGACAGAAAAGTGGTTCTGCGTCCCACGCGCGGAGGGCTGGCCATAACCTGGCATTTGTTTGGTACGAGATGATAGCCTAAATGCAGTGGTGGAGATTGTCACTTGAGTTGTGACTTCAGATTTCCTTTTAAAATTTTTTAACCTTTTATGTGCTCTGCTTGCCTAACAATATTCTTATGAATTCTCTGAAAGCAAGGGCACAAGGGCTTCCCAACTTGTAATGAATTAGATAAAAGGTGTTATCATTCATGGGTTTGTCTGTGGTAAGGACCTAGGGGACTGCAGGCCCCCAGAGTAGACTGTATCTTGGAATGGAAGTGTCAGTTACTGAAATTAAAAATAATAAGAAATGCCAACAGGCATAGAGTTAGTTTTTTTTTTTTTCCTTAAGAAATCCTCCAATAACAATCTTACATTGTGATTCGTAGACAACTTCCTTCAGTTAAGGGTCTCCCCTGTTGGTACAATGTAGAAAGAGCACGAAAGAAAATCTGTAACAGAGTAACAAAATCTTGGGAATCTTCTTGTCTTGGGAAATAAAATGGGAGACAATGCAGGATTTTTTAAAAATAACTTTAAGGAAATATAGTGGCAAATTAGCTGGATGTGTAAATATACATCTAGCAGTTTCTGGGTGGGTGCAATAGGTGCTCTTATGTAGAAGTATAAAAATATTAAAAACTTTAAATCATGGGATAAGGTATTTTCATATTTGCAGTTCTTTTAAATATACACTTTTTAGATCTGGAATTGCTTTGTTAGTTTAGGGGGAAATACAGGGTCTAACAGAAGTATCGCCTGCTCTAGTGTGGTTGATAGGGTAATCATGTGGATGTAATCATGTGGGTGTTAATTATAGTTTTAATTTGAACATTTCACCTAAAATGTCACATGGTGTGCTTGAATGTGATATTGTTATGTTACAGAGTTACGTGCTTATGATTTTATAATAAAAGATTTTATAATAAAAAAGGGGTGTTATTTGTGCTGGGCCCTATACATAAAATGGTCAGTTTCCTCTTAGAAATGTGAAGGTGTAGGAAAAAATCAAATGATGTGAGTGAAGGAAAGTTTTGATCTGTGATCTAAAATGCTTTTGTCTAGAAAGTTCTCGAGAACTTTTGGCTCAGTGGGTGTAATGCCCTACAAGACTGCCTCGCTTGCGTTTTATCCTCGTCAAACAAGTATTGGTTAATAGTGTGCTTTTCCCTGCCAGTATCTATAGCAGAATGAGGATGTCTTGGCCATGTACGCGGTCGAGTAAGTACCTTCACCAGTCATCTCCCGGCTGTCATTGATAAATCAGTGGTTCCATGTTTTCTGTTACATCTTTGTTAGTACACGTCAGCTCCAGAGCTTCTCTCTCCTGGGTGAACTGGCAAAATAGTTTCTGAGCTTGCAGAGGCCAGACCCAGGACCAGTTGCTGACCTGCCCCCAGGATGTAACCATCCTTTAAGAACCCATAGCAGTGGATTTCATACCAGGAAATTCCCCCAGCCACTGGGCAAGCTCCTGTTCTCACAGAGTTCTCAAGCTAGGTTGCTTTGGACTTCATAAATGTGTTGACTCCATCAAATACTGTCACTGTGCAGATGGCTGACACATACTCCAAGCCCTCCTTACTTCCTTCTGAAATTAGTTAATGCATACAACACAACTTTTTTGAGCACTTGCTTTGTGCTAGACATTGTTTTTGACCCTAGGGATTCAGTGAACCGTGGTCAAGGTTTCTACCCTAATGGAGAGTATTTGAGTTTATGGATTCAGAGAGGGAAAGGTGTTGAAATGGGAGACTGAGCAAGACAATAAGTAAGTAAAACCAATAAACAAGCCAGGTAAGTGCAGATTTGGACTTCGAAGGAAACGTGGTGGCACAGTAGCGTGACTGGGGACACCTGCAGGAACACCGTCGGGAAAGGTTTGTTGGAAGAAGTCAGACTTGCACTGAAATGTGAAGGAAGGAGCCAGCAGAGGGAACAGAATGTGCATCTGCCTGGGGAGGGAAGGGGCTTGGTCGCACAGGGAAAGGGAGGGCGGCCGGTCTGGCTGCAGCATCTGGACAGGGGAGAGTGGCGTGAGAAGGAGAGCAGGTGGGCAGGACCAGGTTGGGTAGCACTTGCAGACTTTTTAGCAGTGCAAGTCTCACTCCAAATGCAATGAGAAGGCATTGTGAAGTGATCCAAGGAGAGGGATATGATCTGAGTTACATTTGTTACAACCATGTAGCTTAGCTGCTGAGCAGAGTGGAGTGGAAAGGGACAAGTGGAAAGCAAGGAGATCAGTTACAAAGCTGTTGGCAACACTTGTCATGAGAGGTGGTGTGGCCTAGAGTAGAGTAATGGTATTGGAGGTGGAGAGCAGTGGATGGATTTGAGAGGTTTGGACGTAGAATCAACAAAACTTACGGAGATAGGTTTGGATGGGTGACGAGAGAGCAGGAAAATCAAACACGACTCCTAGTGTTCGGTGGGTGATGGGGCTTGTAGGGTGTAGGGAATAGAGTTCTTTTTGGCCCTTGGTTAGTTTGAGTTGCCTGTTAGTCATCTAATGGAGATAGATGTGAAATGGCCAGCAGTGCTGAGAGACCTACGTTCAGGGACAAAGTCAGGGCCAGAGTTGTGTCAGCAAAGAAGTGGTAGGTAAGGTTAGGGAAGTCTAGAATCACCTAGGGAGATTTTGTAGGCAGAGCAGGGAAATAGAGATCAGAGCCTGAGGAATAACAGAATTAATAGATCAGGGGGGAGACCATGGGGTAACCGGTGAGGTAGGAGGAGGCCAGAAGAGCCGTGTTGCAGATGCAAAACAGAATCTTGTGTTTAAAGCAGGGCGGAGTCCTCAGTTCTGTTGTAAGTTCCTGGGGAGTTGAGTACGATGAGAACTCAGTGTTCACTGGGTTTTGCCATGTGGAGGATTCCTTTAGGTGGCGATCTTGTTACCCCGTGTTTAGAGAAGTGATTTAAAGCACAAGCGAATTGATCTCCAGCTTCCCCTGTAGGCAGCTTTCCTCACTCCTTCCCTTCTGCATTCCACTCGCTGGGCTAGGTGTTCCCTCTTTGTTGCAGAGTACCGCGGCCCTTCTCTGTCGCTGGACTACCCTATTGGAATATGATCTTTCTGCTGAAATTATGTTCCTTCTAGACTGAGCTTCTTGAGAACAAAATTTATACTGTTTTTGGTATTTCGTAGCATGATGCAGATACTCGGTACATGTTTCTGAATTAATGAGTTGAGTATTCTCAAATACTAGTTTTTCTGTTTGTAATACATCTTTTTAGGAGACACATGTGGAAACCCGCGGAGATCACTTCTTACGTGTTTCAGAAACCTTACCTCTTCCCATCTCTGCATTCTTTTCGTGAGGGGACTGCAGGTACTCCGTACGTTTCACCGTTTTTGAAACTTGATTTGCCCCATTGCCTACTTAAATGTCTTAAAGGCCTAGTAAAGACTGACCTTAGCAACCTCAAAAAGGTTCTTGTTAGCAAGTTTTCCTTTTTTGTTTTTTCCCCTTGGTAGTTATTTTCCCGCCAAGGCTGAGTGGAAGTGTTTTTTTCTTCTACACTACTATCCCTTTGTTTTCCACTTCGTTATCCTTCTGTTGCAACACCCCAATTATATCAGTTGCTGTGGAGATATTAAGTGTATTGCTCATAATGGAGGTTATTCCTTCAGGTGGAAGAGTAGAAGCAAGAGGAGGATTTTAATCTTGTTTTTGTGCAGGTGTTTCCTAGTAACAAAAATAACTCAGTGACACTAGAGGTTGGGGCGCAGAATGTGACGGGGCCCGTGTGTGTGTTTAGAAAGGAACGGTTTCCTTAATTAAAGAAAGTAGGAGCTTAAGCTTCTGGTCCTATTAGAGATTAATTCCATATCTTAATAATTCAGTATTGATTCTTTTATATCCTTTGTTTAATAGGATGTTGTCTTATGGAGACAAAATGTTTCGTGGACTTCATCTTTTAAAATTCATTTCTTAAAACCTTTTTTAAAAACTTTACTAAAGGAGACATTGTTCATCTGAAACTTATTTCCTGAAACCTTGAAGTTTTTCATGGACTTTATGAATATTAAGGTGATTATGTGTCTTAGTTATATGTCCCAGTGTGTACCTGTTGTCCTGGTATAATTATTAGTAAGGATGTTAAATTATATGGTCACCCTAAGTAAAGACCACATTCAATAGAAAACAGAGGGAATGCAATATTTTTTGTTTTAATCCGTGTAACTTTTATATATAGATATATAAGTGAATTATATATATACATACATAAACACATAAGCATATATATACTTTTTCTTTTGCTCTTTCCAACTAAACTTACAGTTTAACAGTTGCCAAATATCTTGACACTGTAGGAGGATGTGGATATGTATTTTTTGTTGTTGTAAGCAAGTCAAGAGAACTTTCGTCCTCCTGATCGCCTCACGATGTACTTTTATTAAGATGCATTGCGCTATAGTAACGCCTGACCTGGCTCCGCCTAAGTGGGCAGAAGCCTATTTTCAGGGCAGCTCAGTTACTGACGCACCGGAAAGTGGAACAGCAGCCACTGGAATAAGGAAGGGAAGGTCTTGTAAATTCTTGGACATCTTGAAGAGTAAAAAATGCCTTTTTGACATTCAGGCTTTCATGTAAGAAAATGCTGCACATTCCTTTTCCAACCCATCCCCCTTAATATAAAGTTTATTATTGTAAAATCTCTAAAAATCATACTAAAATTTTTATAATTGATAAAGAATTTTGAGAAAATTGGCAGGTTATGCTCTGGGACCAAGGGACACCTGAAGTGGTTTTAAGTGAAAATAAGAGTCAGTGGAGTGTTAGTAATGGAGACCCTCCCCTGAGGTTAATCTCTGGAAAACAGTCCTGACACTCCCTTCAGTGTGTCAGGAGAATAAAAGTTGGTGAAGAGGAAGGGCTTGACAAGAACCAGCGAGCACCTATTCCGTGTCAGGCTGGGTGTACTTTTGTGAACAACCGGACACTGTCCTGCCCCTTGGAGCCCGCCACCCAGTGTGGGAAACATCCAATTCAAACGAGGAAACAAGTTCTTAACTACACCTGGCCACAGGGGCTGAGGTATGAGAGAGGAAAAGAGGGGAGTTAGTGGTCAGAAAAGGACCCCTTTGAGGAAGAAACCTTAATCTTGAGGAGTGAAGGATGAGAAGATGTGGTTGGAATCCAAGCAAAAAGCCCTTGCTCTTGGTGGTATACCAAGGTGAGACTAGGTTAAGTAATTTGGTCATGGTAATTCAGCCAATTGGCAAATGTAAAGCTCCCTGTGGATTCCATTGTCAGTGTTTCTCAACTTTATTTATTTTTTTTCATTCTTGTCTTTCTAGACAGGTTTTTCCTAGCCACCCCCCTGCTCCGAAATTTGGCCCACTAGCCCTTTTTATTCACCCTTAGAGCAGTGATTTTCACTATTGAGAAGGCACACTCTTTTTAGTTACTGTCTGTGGGGCTTATTTTGGGACAATCAGAAATAGGCTCTTATTGGGTTTAATCTCATGTCCTTGGATCTTCAGCTGGATTTTAAGTTCTTTGAGGCTTCAGACCATCTCTAGCAGGAGCAGCAATAATAATAATGCCACTTACATGACACTTTTTTTAAAAAGTCTTCCATAAGGTTGGGAGGGATACAGTGAAAATGTTGGAAGTAGACTATGAAAAATCCTTATGTAGTTTAGTTAGTGTAATTTTGTATTTAGATGAAGAAACTAAGGTTACTAGCAAAGTCGAGATTAATCCGTCTCTCTAATCCAATTTGGTGCCGTTCCCAGGACGAGGAAGAAGGCGACAGTGGAGGAGTTTTGGGTGTGTCGGATGTCCTGATAGGCGTGGGTGTGTGCACTCAGCTGCAGTCTTAGGAAGGTTAATTAGGCACACTTCCCATACTTTCTGAGGTGTGATTATAGCCATGACAAGGGATGAAAAGGAAGACTCTGATTAATCATCGTTTCTGTGTTTCAGCAGCAGCACATTTTCGGCAAAGATAACTGTAGGAATCAAGAAGAAAGGTACACTAAACTAGTAACTTTTAAGAGGAGATTAAAGGGGTGATGTAACTACTTTATGACCGAGATTCTTGTCATTAGAGACTATGCATGTCTAAAGGACACAGGTTTATTCAGGGTAATTAATGCTACATATTTTAGTTTTGGAGGAATGCAGGATATACAGGGTCCGGCACAAATAATGCCCCTTTTTTAATTACAAAATCTTTCATTACAAAGTCATAAGCATGTAATTCTGTAACATAACAACATCACACTCAAGCACACCATGTGACGTTTTAGGTGAAATGTTCAAATTAAAACTAAATTATTACTGCCATATTATTAGCCTACCAGCTATACTCAAACAGGCATTCCTATGCCGGACTCTGTATTTGAAGGACACTATAATTTGTATCTTTGTCTGTGTATCTCTCTGTGGGTTAATATGTGTGTGAGAGTAATTTAGATGAAGCTAGTCCTGGTTATTTGGCAAACAATGATGGAAACTGGAATAAAGTGTACCTGTCTTAATGAACTATCTTTTGTTTTTTAACTGTGCCCCAATGAATTTTAGAGGTAGGCTCAGTTTGTCAAACAGACTTACCAATTTTGCAGTGATTGCTTCATTTTATTGTTTCTTCACCAACTGCTAGTCACATACACTGTAGATCTTCATTTTTATTTTCAGTATTCTTTATCCAGTGGTGTAATGTAAGCCTATATCCCACCCCACCCTCCCCTTAATCTTTCTTGTTGTTTTTTTTTTTTCCTTAATAAGTCAATTGCCGTTAGTAAGTGAGCATGGAGCAGGAAAATTATGAAACAATAGCTAGAAGGCTGAAATTTATATAAGTCCTTTCTACATGGCTTCATAGAAACAAAATAAAGGTAATTAACATATAGTGTTAGTGCCTACATTTCATTTCTGGGTTTTTTGGTGTTTGTTTTGCCCCATTTGCACCAGCTGTTGAGCCCTTGCCTCACTCTGCCGTCGTCATTAGCGAAAATGAGTCTGGATTTCTTGTTTGTTTTAAATAATGTACTTGAACCTTACCTCCAAAATGCTCTTTGTAAAACAGCCTTAGGGTTGCATACATACTTTTTTAGACATCTAATTTGAAATTAGACTGCCATTTTGGAATTCTAAGGCTCCTGTGATCCCTTCCAAAACAAAACTAAAAAAGAGGAAAATATTAACAAAATGCTGTTTTTGAATCACTTGTCCTCAAAAAGCAGCTTTGTTCATTTAAATGAGATTAGATTATATTCTAAAGAGAAGTTTGTTTTGACTCCTTAAACATAATCGGAATTTAATGAATGTTGCTGTCTGAGGAGGCAGCTGTATCATTAACTATTCGTATATAAACCACGAGTGTTACTAATAGTTTCTAAATATTGTGTCTGAAAACGGAAGTGTGAAAGTAGTGTAGTGTCGTCTGTGAATTGCCATGGACCCAGTTGCCACTGAGAAACAGAAGCAGCTGAGGGTGTGACGAAACAAAGGGAAGTTGGAGGTGCAGCTCTGAGTCCCGAGTCCTCGGGACCCACGTCCGTTCTAAGGCTGCTTTTCCTGGAGGAGGCTCGGAGATCCCGTACCTTTTGGGTTAAGACTGAAGAATAAAATTACTGTGCAGTGAAACACTACTTTATAAAAGGTGTTCAGGGTGACCACCCAGGTTGCATGTGTCGTCATGAACTGTGGATGTAATCCACAAAAGCCTTAAGAAGGCTGTTTGAGATTGAGATGTTTTAATTTAAAATCACAGTGCAAACCTCACATGGAATTTTGCAAATGGCGGAAAAACGTCTTTTGGGACCTGGCCATTATTTCTGTAGTCAAATTTCTGTCTCACTGGCAGATACATTTCTTCTAAGCTTCATTTCCTTAGCTGATAGCAAGGCTCTTGGTAGCAGGGTTCCTTGAGGCACACAGGTTGGGAACCCGTCACTTAGGGGGCTCCATGAAAGTGAGTCTTTGGCTACAAGAATATTCTTAAGGGACGTTGTAAAGATGTCATTTTGGAAGCAAAGCAAGTCTTAGGTGTAGCTTCATGAGGTACAACTCTGAAAATGGCACCTTACAGATTTGTACTAAGCCCCCTGCCTATAAATGCTTATGCTGCACACTGAACGAAACCTTCAATTTCAGCAGGCGAAAGATGCGCCCTGCCATTTCTGCAGTTAGAGCGCCGCCTTCACGCCTGCTGGACCGGATGTGTGCGGAGAATGTGGCTGCCTGTGGTGGCGATGGTGGGATTGCAAATCTAAACCTGTCACAGCTCAAAAAGGCGTGCTGCCGTGACCGCAGGTGCTGTTTTCATCAGCATTCAGCAGTGTTTAGAATGTTCTTTACCTTTAGAAGCCTGAAGTGCTTTTGAGCTATAAGGCAGATTTAGATCAATGGTTGTGCTTGAGAAATTTTCATTGCATTTCAGGCTGTTAACTGAGTGCCGTTCTGCCATTAATGTTCAAGTGTTGCTTAACAGCTTAAATCACAGTATTTGGAGTGTTTCTTATTTTTATTTTTGAAAAAATTACTGTGATGTTAAATATGAATGTGTTTATATGCAATTCTGAGGAGTGCTTTTTTGGTGAATTAATCAGTCTTGTTTTTTGGAGCAGTTTTAGGTTTACAGAACAGCCGAGCAGAAAGTGTGGAGTTCCTGTCTGCCTTGTCCCTTCCTCCCCACCCCCACCCCCATTTCCTGTCATTGACATTTTGCGTTAGTGTGATACATTTGTCACAGTTGGTGGGCCACTGTTGATACATTGTTACTAGATAAATTCCTTAGTTGATGTCAGGGCTCACTCTGTTGTAGATTCTTTTGGTTTCCACAAACGTATGGCATATATCCACCATTGTAGCACCATATGGAATAGTTTCACCACCCTGAAAATCCCTGTGCCTCATGTAGTCATCACGCCCTTCCCCTGGCACACTGATTTTTTGACTGTCTCTTGTAGGTTTGCCTTTTCCAGAATGCCAGATAGTTGGAATCATACGTCTGTAGCCTTTTTAGATTGTTTCTTTAATTAGCATTTTGCAGTAACAGTTCCCTATGTCTTTCTATGGCTTGAGATAGCTCATTTCTTTTTATCACTGAGTAACAGTCTGTTGTATAATGTATCATGGTTTGTTTATTAATTCACCCTTTGAAGGACATGTTGGCTGCCACCAGTTTTGGCAGTTGTGAGTAAACTTGCTGTAAACATCTCTGTGCAGGTGTTTATGTTAACATGTTTTAAACTCCTTTGGGTTGAATACCAAGAAGCATGATTTCTGGATCATATAGTGAAAATGTATTGTTTCATAGTAAACTACCAGCCTGTTGTCAGGTTTACAGAAAATTTGATCAGAACGTGTAGAGAGTTTTTGTATGCCATTGGCTGTGTCCATTTAGCATTGCCATGAGCAATGAGTAAGAGTTTCTGTTGTTCTACATCCTCACCAGCATTTGGGGTTGTCACTGTTTCAGATTTTGGCTGTGCTAATAGATATACTGCGATCTCGTTGTTTTAATTTGCATTTCCCTGTGACATACTGTGTGTGAAGCCTCTGTTTATACGCTTATTTGCTACCTGTATGTCTTCTTTAATGAGGTCTGTTCAGGCCTTTGCCCCATTTATTAATCGGGTGTTTGTTTTCCTGTTGTTAAGTTTTGAGAGTTCCTTGTGTATTTTGGATCGTAGTCCAGATGCGTCTTTTGAAAATGTTTTCTCCCAGTCTACTGCTTGTCTTATTCTCACAAAGTTGCCATTCACAGAGCACAGGCTTCAATTTTTGTGAAGTCCAGTTTATCACTTACTTCTTCCATGGATTGATTGTACTTTTGGTGTTACCTGGAAAAAGTCACCTCCATACCCAAGGTCAATTTGTTTTCTGCTACATTATCTTCTAAAAGTTTTGTGGTTTTTCAGTTTACATTTAGGCGTATGATCTATTTTTAGTTAATTTTTGTAAAGGGTATAAGGTGTGTGTCTAGATTCTTCTTCTCCTCCCTCTCCCCATCCTTGTCTTCTTCTTCTTCCTTGTGTAGAACCAGTTGGTCCCGTGCCACACTTATTGAGAAGAGTGTCTTTGCTCCATGTGTGTGTGTTGCTCCTTTGTCAACGATCAGTTAACGTTCTTTATGGGGATCTATTGCTGGGCGCCCTGTTCTGTTCCATCGACTCGTTTGTCTGTTCTTTCACAAACACGAGACTGTCTCGATTATGGTAGCTTTAAACAATAGTAAGTCTGAAGCTAGTTAGTGTTCTGACTTCGGTCTTTCTCAAAATCTAGTTGACTATTCTAGGTCTCTTGCCTCCTCATACAAACTTTAGAATCATTTTATCAGTGCTCACAAAGTCACTTGCTGGGGTTTTGGTTGGGATGACCCTGACTCTCGTTCAAGTTGGGAAGAACTGACGTCTTGACAATATTGAGTCTCCTGTACATGAACACGGAATATCTCTCCACACTCTTTTTGATGTCTTTTATCGGAGTTTTATGGTTTTCCCCATATAGGTCTTACACATATTTTGTTAGATTTAAACGTAAGTATTTCATTTTTGAGGGGGGCTGCTAATGTAAATAGTGTCTTTTAAATTTCAAATTGTACTTGTTCATTGCTGGTTTATAAAACAGTGATTGACTTTTCTATATTAACCTTGTATCTTGCAATCTTGCCATACTTGCTAATTAGTTTTGAGGGGGTTTTTTTGTTCTGTTTTTTGGGTTTTTTTGGTCAGTTATTTCAGGTTTTCCCTGTAGATGATTATGTATTCTGTGAAAAAAATTTCTTTATTTCCAATCTGTATATCTTTTCTTTCCTTATCATATTAGCTGAGATTTTCAGTTTCATGTTAAAAAGCAGTTCTTGATTTTAGCGGTAAAGCTTTGAGATTCTCAGCATTATGTATGATAATAGCTTTAGTTTTTTGTGTGTAGTAGATATTTTTTATCAAGTTGTGTAAGTTACCTCCTACTCTTTTTAGTTGACTAAGAGTTTTTATCACGAGTGGATGCTGAATTTTGTCAAATGCTTTTTCTGCATCTATTGATATGATCATGTGGTTTTTCTTCCTTAGCCCATTGATGTGATAGGTTACAATAATTTATTTTCAAATATGTAACCAGCTTTGCATATTTAGTATAAATCTCACTTAGTCATGGTATATAATTCTTTTCATACATTATTGGATTCAGTTGATATTTTGTTGAGGATTTTTCCATCTGTGTTCATGAGAGATAATGGTCTTTAGCTTTCTTGTAATAGTTTTTTTTTTAATATATATTTTTTTAAGATTTTATTTATTTTATTTATTTTTAGAGAGAGGGGAAGGGAGGGAGACAGAGAGGGAGAGAAACAGCAATGTATGGTTGCCTCTCACATGGCCCTCACGGGGACCTGGCCTGCAACCTAGGCATGTGCCCTGACTGGGAATCGAACCGGGACCCTTTGGTTCCCAGCCCGCGCTCAATCCACTGAGCTACACCAGCCAGGGCTTTGTAATAGTTTTGTCTGGTTTGGTATTAGGGTAATGCTGGCCTAATAGAATGAATTAGGAAATATTCTCCTTATTTTATCTTCTGAAAGAGATTATAGAGAATCAGTATCATTTCTTCCTTAAATGTTGGTAGAATTCATCAGTAAACCCATCTGGACCTGGTGCTTTCTATTTTGGGAGCTTATTAATTATTGATTCAATTTCTTTAATAGTGGTAGGTCTATGCAGATGGTTTATTTCTTGTGTGAGTTTTGGCAGATTGTATCTTTGAAGTAATTGGTCCATTTCATCTATATTTCCAAATTTGTGGACAGAGTTGTTCATAGTATTCCTTCATTATCCTTTTAACATCCAGGGGATCTGTAATGATGTCCTCTCTTTTATTTCTGATATTAGTAGTTTGTATTATCTTTCTTATTTTCTTACTTAGCTTACCTAGAGGCCCATTGATTTTTATTGATCTTTTCAAAGAACCAGCTTTTGGTTTCATTGATTTTTCTCTATTGATTTTCTGTTTTCAATTTCATTGATTTGTGCTTTAATTTTGTGTTATTTCTTCTACTTACTTTGGATTTAATTTGCTCTTCATTTTTTAGTTTCCTAAGGTATAGACTTAGGTTATTGATTTTAGACCACCTTATCTAAAATATGCATTCACTGCTATAAATTGTCCTCAAGCTCTGCTTTTGCTACATCCATAAGTTTTAAAAAGTTATGTTTTCATTTTTATTTAGTTCAAATTATTTTTAACATTTTCTTGAGATTTCTTCATTGCCCTGTAGGTATTAATTAGGAGTATGTAATTTCCAAGTATTATATTTTGGAATTTTCCAGCTGTCTTTCTGTTTTACTGATTTCTAGTTTAATTCCATTGTGGTCTGAGAGGAGACATTGTATGATTTCCATTCTTTTAAGTTTATTAATGTGTGTTTTATGGCCTGGAATGTGGTCTATCTTGGTTGATTTTTAATTTTTTTTAAGATTTTATTTATTTATTTTTAGAAAGAGGGGAAGAGCAAGGCAAAGAGAAGGAGAGAAACATCAGTTTGTGAGAGAAACATCAATTGGTCACACCCCCAACTCAGGACCTGGCGTATGCCCTGACCAGAAATTGGACGGGTGACATTGCAGTTTGCAGGATAGTACCCAACCCACTGAGCCACACCAGTCAGGGCTCTGGGTGAATTTTCTTGTTAGTTTGAGAAGAATATGTATTCTTCTGTTTTGGGATGAAGTAGTCTATAGATGTCCATTAAATCTAGTGGATTGATTGTAGTGTTGAGTTCTGTATCCTTACTGATTTTCCGATTGTTGGATCTGCTAAAGTGATTTTTTTAAGCTTCACAATTAGCAACATCAGAATTCAGATACAAACCAGATTTCCTGATTACAATATAATATTCTTTGCCAGTGTTCTTCCCCCCCATAAAGCCCCTTCTTGTTTTTATCATATTTCCCACTGCTGTCAATTAGAGACTACTTGGCTCACCAAGTAATGCATTATTACAGTTTGACCAAAGTACCGTGAAAAGTGAAAAATGAATGTACCTCTTCTCACTGGAGAGAGTACATCTGCTTGCATTTGCTTTACACATTTTTTTTTGTTTGTACAGAAATGCGGTGGGATTATTTACTCTCAGTAAACCATTCTGTGAGGATGAATAAGAATCGTTCTTCAGTCTTCCCTATAACAAGCTTTACACGTTAGGGAGTTGGTGGACCTCAAAGGTTCTTTTTCTCTGTGTGGCCAAAGTTCACCCGTCTCTTAAAGTTACCATATTCTGAGATCGTGGTGGTATCTCAGTATGCAAAGCCTGTGGATTGTACTCCGAAAGCAAGAGAGTAGCATGGTTATTAATAATGGTATTCAAAATGCTTACTCCTTAAACTGTTCCTTCCTGTGTCCTCAGGTGTAGCAGGGGACTGACTTCTTAACTTGGTCAACAACACCATCCATTTGGTGACAGCCTGTTAGAGCCGGAACGATGCCTCGGGTTCCACCCGCAGGACCTCTGTGTTGTCTTGCTGCTCGCCTCTGATGCCTGGCCCTGAAATGTGTCTTTCATCTCAGGCATTTGGGTACTTTGCTTCATCTTCCTTCATTTTGCTCAAGGTTCAGTTGCACAAACTTCAACTTGTGGGCCCTTACTTCACTTCCTTCTTTCTTCTTCCTCTTTCTCAGTAATTCTTGGTACTTTAATTTTTCCTTTATTTGGACACCAAATAGCTCTTTGGGGTCCTGAGAGTTTATTTCTTGACTGTCATTTTGTTCTCTAAACATTGTACCACCTCCAAGACTTAAAAAACCTTGAAAGATGCTGCTTCGTGGAATAGAAAGTTATATAAATATGCCAATATGTAATTTGCTTTGAATTTCTTAGAAGAAATGTTGCAAGCCTGGGGTGAGTATGTCTGATATGGGTAGTAACAGACAAGGAAAACCAAATAAACTCTTAAGAGTTAAAGTATGTACAGATTATTCATTTTCTAAAACAAGTTTCTCACAAGAGTAGCAAACTGCTGGTAACCTGTGTGGAGGCTCAAGTAAGCAACCTCTTAGAGATCTTAAGATAATGAACAATTAGGAGAGAGAAAAATTAAAAAAAAAACAACTGAGGAAATATATTACAGAACTAAGAGACCCAGGTGGCTGGAAATCTAAAGGAGACTTCCTAAGCAAGAGCTGAAGAGTTAGCACAAGTTTAGCTCTAGCTAAATTACTCAGGTGTAAACTAGTCTGTGCATTCTGTTAACCTGATCAGCTATGTACGCTGCAGGGCCCTTTAGGTTTATAATGCTTATGTATATCCTGAAGAGTAACCCTGTCTCCCAGCCAATATCCCTCTCCCTGACCGGAGGTGAACCCTCTCTGGGAGCCCTATTTCTAATAATACCCCCCCAAATTTGTTTCTATTTTAATTTATATTTATTCATCTCTACTTTCATTTTTCTAGTTTCAGTTTTATTTTCAAAGAGAGAACTTTGTTTGAGCAAGAGTAATAACCATAGTAAATATGTACATTTTTGCTTTAATTTTATGTACTATGTAATTATGCTATATTTACCCTAAGGCTAACCTTTTAGCTACCTGGTGGTGCATCACCGCAAATGGCAGCTTGCTGAAAAGAAAACTTTTAAGTTTTCAGGACAGAGTATTCTTATTTGCTCACTCCACACATAGTGACCAAAATTGGTTTACTATTTTTATCCTTAGTACATAATTTAAACAGACTATGTACTTATCGCAATAAACCATTTTTAGAGACTGTTAGTATAGTAGCTGATATTTGGAAATTTGTCTTGGGAGTTTTTAACTCATCTTTTCTCTAACTTTTTAGTGACAATAACAACTCGCGTTTATTTTAGAAAATTTTAAACCTGGAAGCAAAAGGAAAATTTAAGTCTTCTATATATCTATCACCTGTTAATGTTTCGCATTCTCTTTCCAGCATGTTTATGCTTACACATGAGCTTTTAAGAAAACAGGATAAATAGGGTCATGCACATATTTTTTGTACACATGACTATATCAGGAAGTGGTTGCTCTCCACCAAACATGGCAAAGAAGCATTTCACTGTTCCATTGCATCCATCACCACGGTTTATTGAAGTGGTCCGCAAGTTTGGACCCAGTCATTTCCAGTTTTTCAGTATTTTCAGTAATGTCAGAGACTCAGAGCTCAGTCTTTGTTCACATTCTTGGGGTGCATATAAAATATTAGGAATGTATTTTGCAGCAGGTCTGGAGAGCAGCTTGATGATTTTGTTTTTAATATGTAGACATAAAATCTCACTTTTTTGATTTGGCTTTCTTTGTTCACCAGCAAAATTATAAACACTTTCTCAGTTTCAATGTAAAGGTATCTAGGGTTTATTTCCTGTTGTTGCAGAAGGTCTGAGCGCCTTTTCTGAAATTAAATAATCATGTAAGTTTCACTATTATGGTAGTGTGCCACCTTCCTGCCATTCCTCATGACTTTCACTGTGCGGGGTTGCGGGAGTGTGGATGCAGCAGCAACAGCTTCATGTCACAGAGGGAAGAACTGGGTTGGCCGTTGTTTCTTCATGGAAGACCCACCAGAAAAACTGCAGAAAGGTTGCAGGCATAGGGCTTTCTAATCTGTTGTTCAGCCTTCCTCTCTGGGCTTTAAAAAAAAAAAATGCCCTTTCTAGGATATTTTGAATGCAGCCTGTATTAGGCAGACGAAAGTACAGAGTGACCTTTCAATATATTTTAAATTTAAGAATCTATAATTAGAAAACACTGTGTGAGTTTCTGATACCATTTCATTGGTAAAGCACCCATCTAAATTAGTGGGATTATTCTACCATGTACCCCCTTTTTAATTCTTTTTGAAAAGGGCACACATTTTAATTTGACTAGGTGAAAGTCACGTTTAGCTATGTAATTGAATAAAATGTGTGAGCTGATGACGTAAGTAATGTCGTTAATACCATGTTATAGTCAATTACAATTGTCCACAGACTTAAGTTACGGACCAAGAGCAACTATCTGCTTTTCCTTCATTTCACTTGGGTCTCCTACCTAAGAAACAAGGTGTTGCTGTTGTATGAACCACTCTGACTTTCAGCTGCTCCCAGGTTGACTCTGGGCTTGTTTCCACGTGGCCCTGAAAACCACTGGACCCTCGGGATGAGTCTCTTTGACAGACATCTGTTAGCCTGGTTCTCACTTTATCAGGTATTTCTCTGAGCCAGCATCTTTTCATCTCATGGCACACATAAACTGATTACTAACTAGTAAACTAATTAACTAATTACAGTCTGCGGCACACCAAAAATATATATATTTCTTGCCCATCTGACAGAAAAATTGATATAGTTTTGATTTATTCACACCAGATGGCTATTGTTGTATTGGCTGTTGGCATTTTTTTAAAAAAAATTTGACAATCTAAGGGAAAAGAGGGCAGTAGCCCTGACTAAATAATCAGATATTGCATGTTTTAAAAATTCAGCACTGGTTGAAAATTGCTGCTCTAAGCTAATTTCACTTGACTTTATAAATGGGTGATTAGATTGATCCTTATGAGGGAGTCACTCAAGCTGGCGGGTACGTAGCTGAGCCCAGTGAGGTCCCTGGTGGGTGTCCACGCCACAGTGGCCACGGCAGCGGGGGCGGGCTCCGCGTGGGGCCGCCTGGAGGCTGTGTGTGTAAGCACCTTTGCTATTAAGAGTCACATGACCCCTTTGGGTCATGTGACTGAATATGAATGTACATGATTTTTTCCTAATAACCTCTGTGCTGTAGAAATGTCTTAATATTGGGAACCTCTGAAGAGTTTAAAATAGGAGAGTACAATTTTAGAAAGACTGATGTGGAAAATTGGGGTGGGGTTAACAAAGAGATGACTGTAATGCAGGGAAATAGGGCGGTGGCTGGAAGTAGGGTCAGGTTAGTGGGGACGTGAGTGAAGTCAAGAGGGAGGGTAGTAGCTCAGTAAGGTTCCAAGTGAAATGAGGAAAGCATCCCCCAAGGGTGGGGTGGTCTTTCAGAGGGCGACGCGTGCCCCACTGAGAGTGTGTAGGTACATGAGGTAGAAACGAAGTGCTCACCTCTTAGTGTGGGCCTCACGGGAACACGGCATTTTTGACCAGTAGAACTTCATTTTATTTCTAGACTGCGTTTCAGATGCACTTTTTGTCTTTTATTTTCTTTTTTTCTTTTTTTTTTTGAAATTTTTTTTTCATTTTTTTTTTAAAGATTTTATTTATTTATTTTAGAGAGAGGGGAAGGGAGGGGGAGAAACAGCAATGTGTGGTTGCCTCTCACATGGCCCTCACTGGGGACCTGGCCTGCAACCCAGGCATGTACCCTGGCGGGGAATCAAACCGGGACCCTCTGGTTCCCAGCCCGCGCTCAATCCACTGAGCTACACCAGCCAGGGCTTGTCTTTTATTTTCATAACAGCTTTATTAAGATATAATCACCTGCCATAAAAATCACCCTGGAAGGAGAACAATTCACTGGTTTTTAGTATATTTACAGAGTTGTGTAACCATCGCTACGGTCTAGTTTTAGAACATTTACATCACCCCCCAAAAGAAACCCATTGCCATTCACTCCCTGTTCGCCTCTACCCCCCAGACCCTGGTAACCACTAGCCTACTTCCTGTCTCTGTGGATTTGCCTGTCTGCACATGTCACATACATGGAATCATACAACATGTGCTCTTTTGAAACTGGCTTCCTTCATTTAGCATAGTGTTGTCAGGGTTCGTTTATGTTGAGGCATGTGTCACCACTTCACTCTTTTTTATTGCCGAATATTTTTTATTTATAGATACGCCGCGTTTTCTTTATCCATTCATCAGTCGATGCACATTTGGACTGTCTCCGCTCTTTGGCTATTATGAATAATGCTGCAGTGAACATTTTTGTACAAGTTTTTATGTGGACTGCCATTTTCATTTTTCTTGGGTCTGTACCCAGGAATGACACAATGACACATTCGTTCTTGAGCCTCTTCCGACAGTTGAGTATCTCTGGTGAAAGTGGCATCTCAATTGAAAATCAGCTTCTGGTTGCAGACAGGTGTATAGCCTGTGATTGTTACACGGGTCATTAGGCAGTTAAAAAACACATAGATCAACTGCCGTGTGTGTGTGTGTGTGTGTGTATGAGAGAGAGAGAGAGAGAGAGACTACAGTTGGGTCAGTGATTTCAGGGTGTGCCCGTAGAATATTTACATTGTGGTTCTGTGAACTGGAGACCTCTGGACTGTGGCAGCATGTATTCACTTCCACTCACATTTCAGTTATTGTCCTAACTAAAACAGCATTTCCTCAGACTGACTCCTGCACTGTTTGCTCTACATCAGCCGCATTGGTTTTGCTCTGATTTTCACTGACTTCTCTAGGAGACATTATCACAATCTTTTGTTAACCTATTAGTTTGTTCCCGTGTGAGAACGTGGATTCGTGAGGGAAGGGCATCTGCTCCCCTTCTGAACGGGGTCTGTCAAGTATTAAGGAAACACCCCTGAATGAATGGCACAGTTGCTTCCCTGCTCCTGAGAGGCTGGGAACTGTTAAAGCCAGTGTGTTCCTGGGGACAGTATCAGATAGCGCTTGATTTCCCCTCCACCCCTGGGAGCCAACAAAACATTACAAGAAAGTGGCGTTCTTACTTAACCTCTCGTTCCTCTGCCCTTCACAGCTGCCGTCCTCTGCCCTGCACCGCTCTTTGCAGAGGGGGTCGGCTGCGAGACTGGGATTGTTGACTGCTGCGAGGACCAGCGTGGGATAGCTGGGCACCATCCGCACACAGTAGGTCTGGTATCTCCTGGCACTATATCGTAAGTATAATTTCCATCAACAGAGGTTGGCTGCCTCCCAGTTGTCCTGCAACTTCTCTGCTGGCTTCTCTTTCCAGTTAAGACATTCATTTCATAAATGCCTCAATAATGAGAATTTCTCTTATCAGAAGAGGGTTAGATTTCAAGCTGTTTCGGGTGAGAGGATGCTTCCTCACTCACTGGGTTGTTGTCTTACACGCCAGCAAGAGAAAGAGCGGTGACATCAAAACGTTGAACCTCATTCCATTGCTGCTAAGAGATAGCACTCAGTGACTGCGTCAGTGATGCGCCAGGAAAAGTTTGTGGCACCAAAAATCTTCAACGAAATGTCAGCTCTGCCCCTGTTTAGCAATGTTACTACAATTATTATTAGCAATGTTATCCTGCTTTATAGTTATCTAAACCAAGGTTAAAGTGGTGTGGTTACACCTCATCTGTACCCATGGAGGAGGAAGGAGGCTTTCTCTTTTGTGATCGACATTGTGGAAGTCAGTTCACTGTCTGTACTAATTTGAATTTAATTTCAGTGATAATTTTATTCTTGAAAATAAAAATAGAAGTTGTATTTTTAGTACAAAATATTTTCTCTCTTTTCTCTACATATATGAGAACCTTTTGACTGGGGCTCACTCGACTCTTATGATAGCTGTTCTTTTTCATCATTACTTGTTAGTGTGGTATTTGCCTAAAAAGACTTCAACTGTAAATTGGACCCCAGGGCCATGTAATCCCAACTTAATTAAAAATAAGTCTTTATGAATATTTGAGTCACTATTCTGCATAGCATTCTGTAGGGTTGTTTTCTGTAAAATTCAAAATGATTCTAGGAATGTTCCTGGGATTCTAATGCCTGTATTGGGCTGATACTGTTACTGGACAGCCACATGGGTTTCTGCTGCCCACTGCCCGTAAGTTCCAGAGGCAGAGTTTGGTGGCAAAGGAAAGGAGTTGTTTATTTAAAGACTATACAGGTTGGAAGAATAACAGGCTTCTGCCGCAAAGCTCATTCCCTTTAAAACACCCAAAGGCAAATAACCTCTCTACCTCTTGCCAGCTCTGTTCAAGGATGCGCCTGGAATCCTTTCTCCCATTTAAAAATACCGCCCTTTGGGATATGCAGGTGGCTGCAGCATGAGTGTCCAGGCAGCCTGGCTGGTTCCTGGTCACAGCCTGGCTTCAGGCACCTCTCTGGAGTCTGTGTGCCTGGCCGGCCTGGCCGAGAGGGCCAGCAGTAGCTGCTGCTGCTGCTTTGTGCATAGGGCGTGGCATGGGGCTTACAGCCTGGCTGCTCGGTCTTCAGTGCCCGCTGGCCTGGGACCACCATGGTCCCCGAACCCCAACCGGGCTAGCGAGGAGGAAGGAAAGAGCAAGCTTTCACATGTGCACCATTAAAAAAATTCACCCCCAAGTCCCACGCTCTGTGGAAGTGTCCAGTTTGTTAGCCAATTCAGGCCAATGTCCACCATGAACATCAGCCCACACTGTGTCCTTTACTCCCCTCCCCCCACCACGATCCGGAAGCAGGTTGGAGGGTTTTCTAGCTGCCCAGGGCGGGGCATCACCTTGTTACATGTGCGTTGTGACCTTTTCATCCCTGTGTAGGCTCTGTGCAAACTGTGTCATGAGCTGCGTTGGTTGTTTCCTTTTCCCTGGGGGATATGGGAGCCTATCAAGCCCCAGCTCTGGTGTCAATGTTGGACTGCCTTCTGCACTTCCCAGGCCCTCTCAGGGGTCCCTCCCTTCTCGAGGAAAGCAGGCTCTTTTTCCAGCTGCTGCTTTGATCAGATGCCTTGGGGTATCCTGCAACCCTTCCCTTCTCTGGGGAAGTGCAGCCTCACATGCCTGATGGGAGTTCCCCTGCTCCTCAGCAGTCTGGCCATACCCCTCTGCTACCACACCAGGAATGACAACTATTTCTAAATGTGTGACTCCAGTGATATCTCTCCCTTTGCCTGGTTGTCTCTCCCACTGAAGCCGGGTAAAGAAAAGAATTCATTTACTCAACAAATACTAAACAATTTCTGTGTGTTGAACACTTTTTTCAGTCTTGCAAAGAGGGCAGTGAGCAAAAACAAAATCCTTGCTTTCATGGAGCTTTTAAAAAACTCCCATGTATCTTCAGCAAACAGACAGGAGAAGGGAGGCGCCGAGAACTTGGCTCACTTTCAGGTGTCTTGGGGAAAGCCCCTTGAAGATGGCAGCCAGGCACAAGATGAAAAGGTTATTGGAACCTGATTTAGAAAATAACCTTATGTTCTAGTTTCGTCATTGCAAAAATATAGAAGCTTATTAAAACAGCAAACAAGCAGAAAGATGCCAGGTTGATGTAAGCATGGCTTAGAAAAGAAAGAGGAGTTACTTTTCAAGTATACCACTCTGGTACATTTTTTTCAGGTTTACAGATCTGCCCGAATTCTGCCTCTAACACCCCCTCCCAGCCTCGTCGTCAGAGTGTGATGTGTCATTCCAGTTTCTCTGTGCACAGACAAGCAACTACGAATGTGAGCTCATGTTTGCCCCCTTCATAAAGATTACAAACTACACTTCTCTGCAATATAGGTTTTTCTCCTAGCGTATGTAGGAGGTTTTAACACATCAGCACCAAGAGAGCTTCCTTGTTCCTTTTTTTTCTTTTCCTCAACGGTTACAGAGTAGTCCATTGTATGAATGTACCACAGTTTAAATAGCGACCCATTGATAGACACGTGGGCTGTGGCCAATCCCGTGCTCGGAAGCAGTGCTGCAGTAGAAACTTCGTGCCTGGGTTGTTCTGCATGTGATACCATGTATGCAAATGATACCTGCCGATTTGTACAGTCGGCAAAGCAGAATTGCAGGTCATAAAGTGTGTGTATAATTTTGATAGATATTGTCAAATTGCCTCCCAGAGAGGGTTTTTCTTCTTACCACTGCTAGGAACTTGTGAGATGAACTGTTACCAGGGGCCTGGAATTTTTGCTAATTCGGTGGGCTAAGTGGTGTCTCAGAATAGTTTCAGCATAGGAATATTATTTGTTCAGGACTTTCAAAGAAATAAAATGCTCAGAAAGCTAAATAGGACTAGGATTCAGCTGTTTTTATTATATTAGTGGACTATTAAAGGCCATCCTAAATCGTCTGTTACGTAATTTAAAATAATCCTTGTTCAAGTTAAAAATGCTATGTTTTAAGTACTGAAAACACACAGGATAAAACTGCTTCTCGGGCTCTTGATAGACCTAGGTGACCTGCTGAGAGTAAGTCCTTTCTCCCGTAGCTTGGTGCTATATTATGTAGCTGACTGAAATAGGACAGTGTACAAAAATGTTACCATAGCAGGCCCGAGGCCGCCATCCTTAGACAGGCTTGCTCAAAGGGCTGGCCTCGGTTGGCCTCTGGGAATTGGGATTTGAGGAGGGTTTCCATCATGATGTCACTGTGCCTGAATGTCTGTGCAAACCATGATGTTGTATGGGGAATACCTGCTTGCATTCTGGGAGGAATCTGGGGACATGCCCGGCAGCAGGTGTCTCACCAGCAGCAGGCAACCCCAATAAAAACCCCAGGCACTGAGTCACTAATGAGCTTCCCTGGTAGACAGCATCTCACAGGTGTTGTCACACTCATTGTTGGGGAACTGAGTCTGACCTATGTGACGCCCCTGGGAAAGGAGCCTTGAAAGCTCGCTGCTGGTTGCCTCTGGAGTTTGCTCTATGTGCCCTTTTCCTTGGCTGATTTTACTGTGTATCCTTTTGTTGTAACAAATCATAGCTGTGAAGAAACTGTGTGCTAGGTCCTGCAAGTCCTCCTAGTGAATCACTGAGCTGGAAGTGGTCTTGGAAACTCCGACACAATCAGCTTTGCAAAGATTTTAACACTCTCTGTCTGCAGTATTAGTGGTGAGTGACACAAATAGTTTTTGCATGCAATTGATTGACCTTTGGCATTATATCTTGACTTGCAGTCTGTGTTCTGTTGTAAAATGTGTAATCCGTGAGATTTCTGAGCAGGGATTTAGTGTTTACATCTCCAAATGGAGGCAACAAGAAGGCTGCCAGGCACGGAGTGGTTTTAGGTTTAGTGATGAATCCACAACTGGTCCTTGGGTCCTCCCAATGTCCATATTTTGGCTTAAAAGTTTCTGGTTTTAATTTTCTATAATTTTATTATTAGCTAAATGGGTTATTCAAATTCCTTTGCATTCACAGGCACTGGATTTTAGTTAGGCCAGCTGATGATCTGACTGTGCTCTGATTCTAAAGCTTATCCACAAATCAATAATCCTAGAACCCTTGCTCAGGAGGGCAGGTCTTTGTCTAGATGGGACATAAGGCCCAAAGATTTTGAAATGAAGTTTTATTTCATATAATTTTGTATTAGCATCTCATTTAAAATTTGTAAATACTCAAATAGAAAACTGACAAACGTGTTTGTTTAAGCTGCTTTTGCTAAAGAATTAGATGGCATGTAAAGGGAGGCATTTATATTGATGTGGTTTAAAATGTTAAACGTAGACCAGAGTGGTGTTCTTCATGCTCACAGCTGACTATTGTTTTTTGTGATAATAACTGAGATTGCCATTGTTAGAGAGAGGGGAAACGAGGGAGATAGAGAGGGGGAGAAACGTGACGTGCAAGAGAAACAGTGATCGGTGACCTTTCTCATGCCCCAACTGGGAACGTGGCCTGCAACCCAGGTATGTGCTCTGACTGGGAATCGAACAAGCAACCTTTCAATCCACAGGCTGGTGCTCAGTCCACTGAGTCACACCAGCCAGGACTTATTATTCATATTTTTAACTTTATTTTTTTCTTCTAAAGAAGATCCTTTAACATTTCTTGTAATACTGGTTTGGTGGTAAGGAACTCCTTTAGCATTTTTTCTTCTGGGAAGACTTTGTTCCTTGATTTTAAATGATATCTGTGCTAGGTGGAGTAATACTGGTTATAGGTCCTTGCTTTTCATCATTTTGAATATGTCTAGCCAATCCCTTCTAGCCTGCAAAGATTCCACTGAGAAGCAGCTGGCAGCCTTAGGCGAACTCCCTAGTAGGAAACTACTGCTTTTTTCTTGCTGCTTTTAATATTTTCTCTTTGTTTTTGACTTGTGGCATTTTAATTACGATGTGTCTTAGTGTGAGCCTCTTTGGGTGCATCTCCTTCGGGACGCTCTGTGCTTCCAGTACTTGTACATCTTACTTCCTTCAGCAGGTTAGGGAAGTGATCCACCATTATTTTTTCAAGTAGGTTTTTAATTTATTGCTCTCTCTTCTCCTTCTGACACCGTCATGATGCAAATGTTGGTCCACTTGAAGTTGTCCCAGAGGCTCCTTATTACTATCCTCATTTTTTGGATTCTTTTTTCTTTTTGCTATTCTTATTGGGTGTTTTCTGCTTCCTTATCTTCCAAATCTCTGATTTGATCCTCTGCTTCATCTTTTCTACTATTGATTCCCTGTAATGTAGTCTCCATTTCAGTTATTGTAGTCTTTATTTTTCACTGGTTTCTTTCTGTGTTTCTACCTCCATTTTTATGTTTCCTAGGGGGCCGAGAGGCTGTTTGTATGGAAAAACCACTGGAAATGCTTTGGGTAGGTCCCCAAGTTGAGTGGGGTGGGATCTCAAGGAATCACCAGTGTGGGGTGAACAGTGTTAGCCAGGTTGATGGAGACCCGGATATGGTGCCTGCCTGCTGGCTTTGTGGTGCGAGGGCTCAGCAAAGGAACAGTGGCCTCTGCCAGTACTTCTGTTTGGAAGAAAGCTGCCCCTCCATCCTTCACCCCAAAACCAGATGATTCAGTTCCTCCCCATTTGTCCCTGGAGCCTTTTGAGCTGCTGTCCCAGTTCTGGAGCTCAGAGCAAGTAAGTTCCAGGCATGGGCCCTTTGAGAGGAACACCTGGGATTCCAGAAAGGTTTCCATCTCAGTAAACCACAATCTCCGTTGGTTTTCTCAGCTAGAAGTTTTGGGGACTTCTCTTCCCAGCACTGGATCCTGGGCTAGGGAATCTAGTATAGGGCTGGGACCCCTTGCTTCTCCGGGAGTACCTCCACAGCTAAGATGTCCCTCCTGATTTTTAACTGCCACACATGGGTATAGGGCCAGCTGTTCTGTATCTCTGCCCCTCCTACCAGTGCCCCTGCCCCTCCTACCAGTCTCCATGTGGCTCTTCTGTGTGTCCTTAGTTATAGGATTTCTGTTTAGTTAGACTTCAGGTGGTTCTCAGTGATGGCCATTCTGTAGTTTAGGTGTACTTTTGATGTGGTTGTGGGAGAGGTGAGTACAGTATTTACCTACTTCATCCACATCTTGACTGGAAGCCTCCATCTGTCGGACTTTTAATAGTGCTGAATAGCTGTCAGGCATACCGGAACCCTTGTGTTCGAATGAATATTATTTGGTATGGGTAAGGAAAAAATTTTCTAAATGACTTTGTATCCTTCGGTCTGCAAGCATTACATAAACTTAGGAGTCGGGACTTTCCCATAAAGGTAAGGTAACATTTAGGCACACTCTTAGGTCTTGCTTTCTTTGTCTTTAGCAGGCATGGGTAAAAACGAGGACAAGGAGAAAACTTCAGTATCTGGTATGCGTGTAATGTGTTTGCTTTTGTTTAAAGCACTTTTCCTTCTTTGAATATGTAATGCATAGAAATGACTAAGAAAAATAGTGGTGCCCCAAAATATAAGAGGAAAAGCAATAACTGGTAGAGAATGTATATGAAAAGCAAACCATTCTTTTACTCGAGTGTTTTATTCTATTTAGATTGTTGGCTTCTAGAGTGATTTAGGCATGTGTGCTAACTTAAGTGTGAAGATAAAAGTCAGCAAAATGACCTTAGGCCGACTGTAACGTGTTTATATTTATTATGGTATTTGGGGATGAACCCCCCTCAATTCTGAAGCTACTTATATGTGGTCATGAATTCTTTTTAGTTATTCCCCCTCCCCCCCCAATAAAAAAAGAGAGACAGAGAGAGATATAACAGTTGTTTTGGCCTGAATGTTGACTACCAAATGAGTCAACCCTCTAGTTGCCTGGAAAAAGTTCTTTTTTGACTATGAAGTCAAAAGTAGTGACTCGGTCTTATTTAAGAATATGTTATATTAACTGAATTTATGAGAGAGAACTAATTCTTTTTTCTTTTTTTTAAGATTTTTTATTTATTTATTTTTAGAGAGAGGGGAAGGGAGGGGGAAAGAGAGGGAGAGAAACAGCAATGTATGGTTGCCTCTCACTGGGGACCTGGCCTGCAACCCAGGCATGTGCCCTGACTGGGAATCGAACCAGGACCCTCTGGTTCCCAGCCCGCGCTCAATCCACTGAACTACACCAGCCAGGGCGAGAGAGAACTAATTCTTATAGGGAACTTACAGGTTACTTCTATGACACCATATAATTTTAATTCCCTATATACATAAGATTCATTAATTATCTTTTGTCTTAAAGCTTTTCTTCAGAATTTAGTAAGTAAAATAATGTAGCATGTATTTCAGCTGAAAAGGATCTGTCCATTCCATGCACAGTATAGGGCCTTTTGAATTTCTGTGACTTAAAAAGAACATGGGAAAGAACACTGTCAAGGGTAAGCATGAGATCAACGGTCTAGTGCTGGGAGGAGGTCGTGCTTAATAAATGCCTGCTTTATGTCTGACTGTACCTGTGCCTGAGTCACCTTCCTCCTGCCAAACACAAATAGGTTTCTAGGCAACAGGAGTGATTCAGACACTAAACACCTCACTGCAGTGAAATGTCCTTCTGCAGTGTTTCCAGGAAATGCCCCTCTTATAAGTCACTAGGGAGTGGGATAAAGATTCACATAGGCGTTGAAGGCATCAGATGAATTGGAACTGGTAACCATGTGTTAGAAGGTAGGGCTGGCTCATATTTGGAAGGAAGTTATATCACAGGGCATACACAGACTGTCACCTGCATTGAAACTCTGGGGAGGAAGTTGGGTGGGGGAACAGTGGGTTCTCTCCCCAAAATGACTCACAGGGAAGGGAAATTAATTCATGGCCCTTAGGGAGAAAATAGTACATCTATAATTGTAAAAATAGACCAAGACCTCAGAAAATCACAACATAGCACAGTGGCTAAGAACACAAACTCTGGATCTGCATTTCTAGGTTTCACTTCCTCATACCTCAAATGGTAGTGATAAGGGGACCTGCCTCATAGTGGTTATGCCTATTAACATGTTAATATCTGGGAAGCACCCGTCTTTTACCATATGCTCTGGGGAAGTGTTACGCCCTCTACCCTCCAGACTACTCCCTCAGTGTTGGGGGCAGAACTGTGAAGGAATGAAGGAAAACCCAAAGATAGGTAAGAACTTTCTAATGATTTATCTTTTCTTTTATGACTTTGAAGACTGCAATTATAGAAATTGTAGTTATAGCATCATTTAAGAAATCTCTCCAAAGGTTTTCAGCATTATGTACTAGAGTTGATTTTAAAATGTTTAAAAGCCCTGGCCAATGGTATAAAATAAGTACGTGACCATTTTATTGAGTAACTGTAAAGATTTCTTTATTGCCAAAATAATAGCCTAATGAGTTATGGTTAACTTTTGGATCTTTATAAAAAGTAAGTGGAAAACCTGTTTAACTCTAAAATTTTCTGACATTCCTTAAAGCCACATATATAGTGCTCTCCCAAATTTGGCATTGACGGTAGAATCCATGTTTTAAATGCAGTCTTCTGACTTGAATAACTTTCTGTGAGTTTAGAATTCCAGTTTAGGAGAAATGCTTTTAAGTTCGGTTTATTTTATAAAGAAGCTAGAGCTTTCCCATTCATTTAAATTCTCAGTCTTTCACTGGAAATCTTTATTATACTTAATGGAAAACTGTATTAATCATTGTTTGTAGTGAACAAACAATTTATATATTCAAAAACAGAAGAAGCCATTAAAATAATCCTTCAGAGTTCTGACATATGATCAGCTGTTTTTCAAAAAAAATTTTGTCATGTCTGGGATTAAAAATGGAATAGCCTGTAACCCAGAAAAAAATATCATGTGTAGGATTGCTAATCCATTACCAGAGAAGTCTATTCTTGTTTGATAGTATAAATTGTTTGTTTTAAACATTAATGCTAGCTGAATGGATTAACTTTTTTAATCAGGATATTCAATATCAGATTATTTGGGATATTTTTATTTCTTAATTTTAAATATTTCAGAAAAGACCTTTTTTTAAACACCAAATATTTTCAACACAGCTTATACTAATCTGTATCATATTATTTCCTAGTTTTGAATCTGTATTCATGTAATGGTCTATCGGTATAATTAAGTATAATACTTTATTCTTTTATGTCCTTTGGTGTTGACCTCCGAACTCACCTAGTAACTTTCTGTCATTTACTTTGCATCTAATTAGCCATCTCTTGTTCTAGGACATAGGACCTTTCCCCTTCAACACTATGAAATTACTATTATTTTTAGTTTGAATGCCTTTTTTCCCCTCAAATAAGCCTGAGATCAGGAGCTCTTCATGAAGATGGTATTTAATGGGTTCAGCCCTGGTGGGAAAGGGTGTTCACATCGGCTCCTGCATGGAGTCTCCTTCCTCCACTCAGATGCCTAAATAGTGAATGGAGCCTAGTGGACGATTCTGCCGTGAATTGATTTCCTTTTTCCTGTGGCCTATTCTGACATTGTGATTTCTGACCATGTGAAATAAAGAAAAAAGATAAACCATGTTTTTTATCATTATAACATGCTAACGGCCAGTCATTTAACATAGCCCCTTGAGAACAGTGAGACAGGTAGGGCAGAAGAAACTGAGGTCCAAGGAGCCTGCTTTATCTTTTCCTTTTCTTTTTAAATTAAATTTATTGGGGTGACAGTGGTTAATAAGATTATAGATTTCAGGTGTGCAGTTCTGGTACATACGTGGTGATGGAAGATGATCTGACTTCGGGTGGCGGGCACGCAGTGTACAGGTGATGTTTCGGAAATCGCTTTTATTTTCATCAAGTGATAAGAGTCAGGGTTAGAACCTGGGTCTTAATAAACCCACGTGGAGCTGCCACCCATCAGTTATCTACATCAAGCTAAATTAAAATAACAAACATTTTCAATCTTTGAGGGCATCGACTTCTCACATCACAGGGCCAGTCTCAGGGCGGTGGTCTGAGCATTACAAGGAACCACCTAGAACATCCGATGCTTGGTGCCTCCTCATCAGTGTTGCCTTATCCTGCTTCTCTTTCTGTGAGAAGTGGGATTTTTCGTTTGCGCTCTTTAACTCTCTTCGGTGTAATCAGTAACACATCTTTGCTTTCTTTTTGTAGAATGATACATGTGTACAAGGTAGGTTTGTACCTACAAGGTAGGTTTTGTGTGTACAAAAGTAGGTTTACAGTTGTTTATATGGAAAATAATGCAATAGTTAATAAATAATATAAGAATAGACTCTGTGCTTCATATACTCTATTGTAAACCTACTTTTGCCCCACCTGTATACATTTTAATATGGCACAATATATTAGAAACCGGTAAAATAACAGGGCTGTATTAGTGAGAACTCTGAGACCTACAGTTGCCAATTACCTACCCAGGACTGGCTATGGCCTCTTTGTGGCTGAATATAGAGGAGGATTCTGGCCTGTTGACTTCTGATCCAGGGCCTTGTATCAAGGTCATTATTTTTTAAACCTTTTGGCCATGGAACCCAGATTTCAGCTGAGGTTTTGGGTAACCTCCCAAAATTGAAAGCAAAGCAGAGCTTGACTAGTGGAGGTAAGATAGGGGCCTGGAGACAGTCTGCATGGTCTCCCCGAGATGCTGCCATGTAGCGGGCCTCTCCTCAGCGTGGGACACAGTACAGGGAATGTGTGTGGCCCTTCTCCTGTCCCCTCACGTCAAACTCACCCTGGCCTTGTTCTGCTTCTCTGGAGCCATTCTGTCCCCCACACCTGAAAGTAGGGGGCGGTACGTTACCCAGACAGGGAGTCAGAGCTCTAAAGTGAAGGGCAGGTCTTCCCAGCTGGCCCGGGACAGTTTTACTGTGTGCCCGGAGGCAGCAGCGGGGCAGTCTGGCTGTGCGAACCCACCTCCAAGGTTGGTTCTTCTGGCTCAGCGGGGGCGCTCTACCCCATTCCTTTTTATTTGCTATAAGAATCCATCCTGAAGCTGTGTGCTCGTGTGTAGATGCTTGTCCCAAAGAGTCGTAGAGTGACATACACTGAGTCAGGAACTACCAAAGTACCAAATGCTGGCCCCACTACCTACTTGCTGGTCACCTTGGGCAATTCACATAACCTCTCTTTGTCATCTGCAAAATGTGGGTAGTAGTAACATCTACCTTGTAGAGTTGTGGTGAGGATAAACAAGATAAAATATTTAGAATAATGTTTGGGCAATAATGACTACTGTATCAGTGTTAGCTGTAGCTCTTATTCTTAAATCTAAGCTCTAAATTTAAATCATTAATGGGATACAAAGTCAACATTTTTAAAACAATTATTCCAATCTAGTATTTTAAAGTGTATGTTTATAAGTACTTTTTCAAACAAAAGCTTTCTTAAAGTAACCACAAAGCCAAAAATATAATAATCAAATGGCTTCGCAATCTAAATGAGACCTGGAGCCCCAGAGAAATTCTCACTTCTCCCTGGTTATTATTCATGATGAGGCAACTGACACCGTGTGGTTAACCGACATTTCCTACTAAACTCTCTTTCACAGTTGATCTTCAAATGTAGGTTTCTGCTTGTACTTGGGTGAAAATCTCTACAGAAAGTCTGTGTAGTTAGGCAGTTATCTGTTGAAGAACAGTAGCATCCCTGGTGGGTGCCTTTTTTGGTTTTAGGCGTAGGTGCAACTTTCAAAATCAGTTGAAGCGGTTTTCTGCTCCTCTGACAACTGGATTCCGAGCCCTGCTGCGGGTGCAGGCCTTTCCCCGCCAGCTGCTTTGTCCCTGTCTGTCACGCTGAAATATTCACCACATGTGATGACTGAATATAGTGTTTAAGTAATTCTGGATTTTCTTACTATTTACAACCTTTGAAATGAAGTCTGATTTGTACCTATAGAACACCATTTTTAAGAGGTTTGTATAATAATTGTGCATGAATGTATCAGTCAAAAGACAAACATAAAAAATAGTAGCTGTATCCTGAAAATGTTAGACACAAACCACCCCAGAGGGGAAGGTTAGTTTCTAAGAAGCTGGAAGTTATAAATTGGCATTTGTTTTTAAATGGGAACTGGGGAGAGGGGCCATTAGGTTTAGTAACCTCACCGGGCAGTGAGTGCCGAGTGAGATCGTTCACTTCTTGGCCCAGGAGTTGTAGCAGGCAGGGTTTCCTGGGTAACTCACATCTAAGCTGAGACCTGAAACCAGAGGGTAGGGCTGAGAAGAGGTTTAGGCTGCTAAAAAATTATATATAAAGGCCTAATGAAAGGGAGCAGAAGTTAAGTCAGTATGGAGGGAAGCACAGGGTTTAGGGAAAAGAAAAAAATGAGTTCAAAAACTGATCCTGACAGGAAGGCAGAGGCCGGACTGGGAAGGTCTTTGTAAGCGACACCCGAAGGGCACCCCACTACCTAAGACAAAAAATAAGTGAGGTAACTGGGGAAAGGTGAGCTGACTGGATATTTGCTATTGCGGAAATTATGTTAATTTTGTTTAGATGTAACAATGGCATTAAGGGTTTTTCTAAGAGAGCCTTTATCTTAAAGAGGCGTACTGAAATAGTCACAGATGAAATGATATGATCTCTGGGATTGCTTCCAAAAAATCCAGGTAGAAGGGAGATGAAAAAAATTTTCCATGATAAGTGTTGTACCTGAGGAGGTTGTTCACTACACTGTTTTCCCTACTTTCAATATAATGTGTTTGAAATTTTCTAAGCTTTTTTTTTTTTTTTTTTTTAAGTCAAAATAAGCAATGGACTTTTGACCATCGGGAGCCTTTTAAGGGCTTCAAGTCAATAAAGCAGAACATGGACTGGGAACAAAACCAGAGAGGGAGCAGTGCTGTGTTAAATGCCTGATCAGGCTTCTCCCGCAGTGATCATGGCGCCTCAGTTTCCCCTTGTGGAAGAATGTTCATGACTTGATCTCTCGTCGGTGAACTGTTTGCTCTTACCCATTTTCTCTTACCAAGTTCACTTTGTACTCTAGTAGTACAAAATACTAGCAGTGCCTGATATTCCTGGGACTATATTGGCTTTCTTTTGTTAAAAAAAAAATGATCAGAGCATTGTCCCCATGCGTCAGGTTGTGGGTTTGATCCCTGGTTGGGGCACATATAGGAATCAACCAATAAACACATAAAGAAGTGGAACAGGAAATTGATGTGTTTTTTTTTTTCCTCTTTCTCTCTCTCAAAAATCAATTTTAAAAATTAAAAAAAATAATGTATCTTTTTGGTGGATGGATTTAATTTGTCGTGGCTATTGATAAGTTTGGACTGATTCCTGCCCTCTGCAAGTGAGAGGTGTTTGTGAACTGAACTAAGCTAGAGAGAGCGGAGGAGGTAATAGATGGGAGATTAAGGTGGGCAGGACCTGGGCTGATTGTCAACCCTGGGGGGAGTCTGAAGCTGAGGTGACAGCTAAGATTTTATTTACCCTGAGTGACTTGGTGGGTGGTGGGACAGTTGACTGAGATGAGACTCAGAAGAGGAGGCGTTCTCCTGGTTTAGGGAAATGACAGTTGCAGTTTGTGGCGTGAGTTCTAAGCATCTGCTTTTTCTGTTCCTAGGGCTGTGGACCCTTCAGATGGGATTTATGCTTTTCCTTACCCCCATCAACCCATAATCCTTTTTGGCATTCTTAAGATGTGCCCCTCAAGTATAGATACATGTTAATTGGAGTATTTCTGGTCTTGTTCAGTAGAAGCTTTGGGCCCCCAATCTCCTAAACAGATATTGTAGAAGGAAAAAAAAGTCTCCTTCAAAAAACAACAACAATAACAATAGAAAACAAATACCATCTCATTTTCTAGATTGTTAACTTTGTTTCAATTTTTTAAAATACTGGTTTTGAAAAACAGCATATGTATGTTTAAAAAAACAAGTCCCAAGTAACTGTTTATAGTCAAATACTTTTATTTATGTAGAGTCACCAGTAAAAATTAGATTTAATGGAAATAAGATTAAATATGGAATTACATCTTTTAGCTTCCTGATACTAATTCGACATTGAGTTTATAGTGTTTCCTGACTACCTCTTGGCATGATGTCCAGGTTTAGAGAAAGTGCTTTTAATCATCCTGTGTTGTTCTAAATCTGCTCCACTCTGTAGAATACAGTCTGACTGAAAACAGTCCGGAGGATAGAGCAGTGCTAACCTGAATCGGATAACTTCACACTTCCCTGCTTTTCTATTCACTACTGATTTTTGGAGCTTGGCGTGTTTAAAGGCTCTTGGAAAAATAAAGACTATTCTTAAGTATTAAAAATTTCATTTTCAGTTTCATCTGTACACCCTAAACTTATAAAATTCCTAAGTGGTATATAATCAGTCTTTTTCCCCCCATTTTATATTCATTATTTGAATTTCCTTTTTACTTTTACCTCTCTCTGGTATATGGTTTTACTAAACTTCAAGTTTTCTTAGGCTCCTCCCTAATTTATAAAAGTTGTTTTCATTGCTCATTATTTTTTAAGTGACTTTTGGTTGGAAAGAGGGGAAAGTTACTTAGTCAAAAATCCCTTGAGGATGAGAGCCAGCCGCCTTCTCTGCCGCCTTCGTTGATTAGCACCCAAGCCCCATCTGCACGGGATGGAAGGCCACAGAGAGTTCTGTCCTCCAGGGTTGTCCATTAATTTGCCTAACTGTCTAGGCTGTCAGCAGGGTAGGACAGTTGCTACATATTTAATTCTCAAGTTCTGCTTATCATGAGTTTGGTCATTCTGTTTCATTAAACTCGGTACAGTTTAAAAAGTTTTCTGTATTGGCAATTTCTAACTCATCTGCTTAGGATAAAATTATAAAATTTCTTCATTGAAAGTTCAGTTGTATCCTGAAACCTCACTGGATATTTGATAGCTTCAGCTTTTCTGTCCCCAGGTAATGTCTTTGTTTTTATTCTTCCTGCATTTATAATGTTGCCTCTTTAACATTTTCTTAAAAGCCTCATGTAGATTAAACATTTCTTAGAAGACAGCACTGGGGTGATCGATTAAATAAAAGTCCATTGTGACCAATATAATTAGAATATTATGCACAGACACCCATTATTTTGATCTATTAGAACTGGAAAAGAACTCAAGGCAAAAATCTATAAGTATGGGGACATCTTCAATGGAATCCCGTTTTAGTTTCAGAATGTTATATGGATTTTTTAGAATCTGATTACTGTACTGGGGTCTCTGCAGGTTGGAACAGAGATGTTCTTGATATTCTTTTGACTTGATGGTACTTTGATGTTTTCCCCTGATAGCAAGTGTTCATTTAAAATGTTTGAATTGAGTGTTACTTCATAAACTGATCCTAGTGTGACTAGCTCTCCTGTAACTCTGCCGCCCCATCCTGCCTTATTTTTCTTCACAGCTCTTTTAATCCTTTTCTTGTTACTGTTCCCGTTACATGCCAGCAGATCCTAAGCATGAGGGAAGTGACTTGTAAAATTTGTTGAATCCCCACAGCAGTACCTGGTTCAGAGTAGGTACTCACTAAGTATCGTTGAATGAATAATCTTGGCTTTGTAGGCAGTAAAATCAAAGCCTGCTGCTTATTTTTTCAATGTTAAAAAAGGTAAATAAAAGAAATGGTCCATATAATTTCACATTCGTATTTTAATCATGTGTATATTAATATACACAAATTAACCATGTTGGTTAATTTATGTATATTAGCATATACATTAATTTGGTTATGTGTATATTAGTTTGGTTAATACACATAGCCAAATTTATGTGTATTAATGTATAGCACAGCGTTTCCCCACAATGAAGAATCGCGCTGTTCTCTCCATTTTGCAACTTAATTCCCTCACCTAGCATTATGTGGTAGTATTTTATTGTACAAGCAAAACATATTTTTAATGTAACTGTCCTGTCTTGATGGACAATATGGTTTTAGTCTTAATAGGTCCAGAATCACTTATCTATAATTTCAAAATCTAAACTTCTAAAAGCAAAAGGCTTTCTCCTTCCTTCCTTACCTCCTCTGCCTCTCCCTTCTTCTCTCCCTCCTTACATCTGTCCTTTTCTCGATAAACTTTGGTGTCAACACCCTGCTTGAACTGATCAAGATTTGTTTATAGTCTGTTCACCCATCTTAGTGTGAATATCCAGCTGTCGCATTCAGGTATATTACTGTTTAATTATCTGGTGTTTCCAAACCCAGCAAGGTAGTGGTGGTGAACTGTGTGACCTGATATATGGTACATGTGTCTGTAATTTTTCTGAAATCCAAAGTTCTGACTTTTTAAATGCATTTTTCCAAAAAGTTCTAATTAGTGAATTTGGAAAATAATTTTTTCATGCTTACCCAATATGATTTTTGGAATTTATCTTTAAAATAAATTCTTAGAAGTGATTCAAAGTAGGTAACATATAGCTTTTGAAGTTAGAGGGGAAATACTAATGTAAAAAAATACGGAATTAGAATTTTGGAATACTTGGGATTGTTATTCAGTAATATTTTAATGTATTTTTGCAGACTGGTTTAAATTAATGTTTCCAGTCATTCTTTCACTTTGTTAAAATGATTTTTATATAAAAGCTACATACTCTTTTGAAAACCATACTTTATTAAATCATTTGGTAAGTTTAGCTTATTTCCAAAGTTTTGTTGTCACAGAGGGCAGAGGACAGAAACTGTTAGCTGATAATGAGTGCCGTGAGGCAAGAATTCACCAAATATCAGGGGGAAAAATGTTTAAAAAATGCCAAATACACAAGCTTATTAAAACATCCTTGGTGCACAAAAATTACCAGTATTTGCAAAAGAGGGCGTAGGGATTTGCATTTTTGACTGAATTGTCTTCTCCATCAAATGCAGTTTGGCCTGATTCTCTGCTAATTTGGCAGCTGGTTTTTTTCAGGGGAACACCACCAAGTGACTGGTTTTGTTCTGTGAAATACTGAGTGACATCAATTCTATGGAAATGATTCATTTACAAAGTAGTCCTCACTCCCCTCTTGTTCATAAACCCCGAGCACAGTTCAGTCTCCTCTTGAAAGCGACACTAGACAAAGGCCAGCGTAACTGACTGAGTGTGCTTCAGAGCAGGGCCACCGCACCCACGTAGTTCTTAGTTCATTAGGCTTTCTCCAACAGCAGCAGTAACGCAGACTTTTCTGAAACACAACATTCTATATTTTTTTTTTATTGCAGTTGCTTGAGGCTGAGTTGAAATCATGAAGCAGAGATTTCAGTTAATAAATGCAGATGCTTCTGGAGAAGCAATAGTAACAACTATACCTGGTTTCTGATACTTTTAGCCATAAATAACACATTTATAATGAGAATTTCTAACAGTATGGACTGTACACAAATGGAGGAAGGAAAAAATCTCATCCTCCTACTACTTAGACAGCCGTTCGTAGTGCTTTAGTATACTTGTGCTGACTTCCCTGTACATGCATTTTTTACATACTTGAAATTGTACAAAACACAGTACCTTTTTTAAAAAAGCACATTCTCCCAGTTAACTCTGTCAGTGCTTGTGTAGTTAAGATAGCCACTAGTATTTATCTGATTATATTAATTATCTGACTAATGTGGAAATTTAGAAAATACAATCCAGAATAAATAAAAAATACCCCCCCCCCAATTCATCAAGTAGTGTTAGTGTTTGGTATATTTTCTTCAGATTCTTTTTGATATATATAATATATATCTTTACATTGCAAAAATCTAACGATTTAATTTATTTGTTTTTAGAGAGGGATAGGGAGGGAGAAAGACATAGTATGTGAGAGAAACATCGATCGGCTGCCTCCCACACACCCCCAACTGGGGACCTGGCCCACAACCCAGGCATGGGCCCTGACCGGGAATTGAACTGGCGACCTTTCAGTTCTCAGGCCAGCGCTCAATCCACTGAGCCACCAGTCAGGGCTACATTGCTGAAATCTTAACTGCAGTTTCCTTGTCATTAAAATCTTAAACATAATTTTTAGAAACTATTTGAAAATACTTTTGTGAGCAGATTCAAGGGTGAATACTTTTATCACAGAAAATTTGGAGAAAATAGGAAAGTACAAAAGAAAATAAAAATAACTGGTAAACGCTACCACCAGCATTAATGTGTAATATTCTTTTGTTATATTAACTTGGTCTGTTTTCGTGCACACATTTACATGTTTGTGAACATAACACGGTGCTGTTTTTAAACAATACATTTAATGTATTTCATGAATACTTCAGTCTCCTGCTGGAGATTTTTAGATTGTTTTCATGTTTCACCAAATATAGTTTTGGATAATGTTTTTTTCTATATTTAAGACATGTTCCAAAATTCTCAGTCGTAGAGTTACCATGTCAAGGGGTATGTATAAGCATTTTTAAAACTCAATCATGTTAAAAAAAGAGAGGCAGACCTTCAAAAGAATTGTACCGATTTATGACGCCACCAGCAGTCCGCTGCAGTTTTCATGCTGCTTTCCCGTTACAGCTTAAATTACATTTTAATGGGCTTTGATTCAAGGTCACCTTTCAGTGTTCCCATCTATGGATTGTAATGAGGTAGAAGCTTGTGTGTTAATTTGTCAATAAGACATTCTGGAGGAAGTGTTTGTTCTAAATATCGGGAGCTATTTACTCATAGGAACTCTGTTGCCAGGATTTGTCAGCAGAGAAGGAAGGGGCAGTCAGCTCCAAGTAGAAAGCAGGGAAGTGAGACTGGGCCACCGCAGTTTTATCCCCTGCCTCTGTTCCTCGCCTGCCGCTTCTCCACTCACGGCATGGCGCTCTCAGCAGAAGTTACTCCCTGTGCTCTGTCTCGTTCCCTGTGCTCCCAGTGGTATATGAGGGCAGCCTCAAGGCTGAAGTTCCTGAAATCACTGGCCCTCACTGCAAAGCATATGAGAATGAAAAACTGACTTAATGTGCAAAGAAAGATGAGAGCCAAGGCCCCACATGAAAGCCTTGATTAAATAAATAATCATAATTATAATATATTTTGCATATTATTTAGGTAGAATTTATTTATATTCATGTTTTAATTACATCTATTTGTTTATTTATATACAGTAACTAATAGTTCTGCTAAATAAACTAGCTAACTCTTTTGATATGCAAAATTAATTTCAGTGGTAGTTGTGTTTACTGTTGCCATGGTGGAAATGTTTCAGCGTCGGTCGTCCCCAGGTTTTTAATACTGTATTGCTGTGCAGCGGTACCTGCCTCTAATCCCCACCCTAGCTTGGTTTTCTGTCCAAATGTTCAGGGCTCTCGTGGTTCTGATGACAAAGACTGATGCTCAGCTCCATCGCCTCTCTGTGCTCCCCAGGCCGTAAGCTGCCCTTTTACAGAATATGTCTTACTTTGGGCCCTGAAGAGCCATTTAAGTGCAGCAATCATGTTATTTTTACTTTTCTGTATTTCTTTCTATTTATGGCTTCACTGTAAAAAAACTCTTGCTTGTTCTTGCATCTCTTTTCTTTTCCACGTTTGTTTGGTTTTTTTCCCCAATTATCTGTTGGACTGCTTGGGTATGTTGTATTGGAACTAAATTTCTTGGGTCATAGTATTCCTACAAGCAATACAAAACAAGAACTGTGTATCCCGTTCTTGATTTTTTTGCTTAAAGGAAACGGACAGTTGGCTGCGGATCACTACATAATCAAAGGTGTGCAGACATTCATTCTGTGATCTTTATCATACCAACAGCTGCCTACACTTGGGGTGGGGGGGTGTTCAAGTTCCAGACCGGGGACAGTGTGGAGAGTGAACAGTGAAAGACGTATTTGTTTATTAGAACCTTTGCTTTGCAAGTTTGTGAACCAGCAAGATCATTCACAAATGGAAAAAGACTTGAGTGAGCTGTTCTCCCTGTTTTAAGAGACAAATGTATCAAAACATTTTGACACAGCTGAAGCTTCTTGGATGATTTGTTCTTGCTAAAGACATCAGGACTTAGTTCTAAAAAGATTTCATATTCCACTCACAGAGCATATGTTTGTCAGCGGTCATTCTGAATATCCAAGTACATTGTTGAAACGGCATTCTTCTAGTCTCAGGATTTTAGTCTTTTAAGTTACTTTTGCTGCCTCTTCCCCATTGTGTAGTCTTCCTTGTGTTGGATCGGGTTGGGGAATCTGGGTCCCCCCTTCACAGCCCCAAATCTGGGAAACATAAATCACCATTATTAGATTATTTGCAGAAACCAAAGCCTAGGTTGGAAGCATTGGTCAAATAAGAAATAATTTATTTAAATACAGCCTAGCAGTTTAAATTCTGGGAGAAACTAGAGGTAAATACAGGACCGTAATGGCTTTGGAGTTGCTTTTTATAGTCTCTCACCATTTGAAAGCAAGGGCTTATTCTGCCAGTCCTGCGAAAGCAGCTCTAGAAAATACACAGCCCTGTGTTTTTTGGTGGAAGCTGAAAATAGCATATACCTTATGGGAGTAGAACACGTTCTTTATTAGTTTATTTGTAGAACATTTTTGTGGTTGGTGTAAGAGAATGAGAAATGTAGGCTTTTACAGGGCTTTCTGAGTCTTCCATGGTCGCCTTCCTTTCGTGGCTTTTCCTTTCCTTCGAGTGAAAGCGATGCTCTGCCTCTGGGACCCAGGTGGGCAGAAGCACAGGGCTTTCAGACGCACAGAGCTGTCTGGTCTCCTTCATGCCCCCTCCTCGCCTTTGCCCCCTACCAAGGCCAGTAAAACACCAAACCTGAATTGCATCAAGCAGATGGGGCCAATTTGCTGAAGGTGCAAATTCTAGAATCTTCCTTCTCTTTAATTTTTCAGTATTCATTCTGGCTGTCAGGAAGTGTCCCCCTAAATCTCTCAGGTTGTATTAAGTTATTTCTTGAATGTGTGTTGTTGACACAGAACACTAAGCGGAAATATAATAATAACCCACTGTACTGGAAATACATATCAAAATGTCTGCTTCTAGACTTTAGACCTTTGCAAGGAAATTGTGTAGCTCCGAGTCGTTCCCACAGCAGCACTGGGGTGGAGAAAGCTCCTTCTGAGACACCTGCCCCTGCCCTAACCGCGGCAGGTGCTAACCGCGGCAGGTGCTAACCGCGGCAGGTACTCACCGCGGCAGGTACTCACCGCGGCAGGTACTCACCGCGGCAGGTACTAACCGCAGGCGCCTGGTTAAATGTCTCTCCTCAAGTCTCTGCTTTCGCCCCCACGTTAGAGCTGGATTATTGAACTCCCTTCTTTAGATTCTTGCTTAAAGGTAATTTCACTTAAATCTCAAAACAAAGTGGTAGTATTCTCTTCTAATGCACTAGTAAACAGCAAGCAAAGTTTCAAGATGCTGTTTTAAGATACCCATTTAAGTAGCCTATTTATACTATTCCAGGCAAACTTTTTTGAAATTGTATAAAATAGACACTCAGTTTGGTCACCATGTGGCAGACGGAGAAATCAATAGGTATATTTCTAAATAATCTGAAGGGTATGGACTTAAAGGAGCTTTATTTGTAAAAACAGAATTCTGAAATTATTTTTAAGGAACTATTTTTTTCTTCTTATCCCTTAGCATGTTTTCCTGTAATAAGATACTGTGTTTCCAAATATAAAAACATTTTTGTTGTTGTTGACAAATCTACTGGGACTCTGATAGTGATCTCTCTGTTTACTAAGAATGAGATCTCTAATATCAGTTAGAACACATGTGCTTTGGGGAGGATAAGGTTAAACTCTTAGATCTAGCTTCTGCTCTCTCTTTCTTAGTCCAGCTGTTCTTAGGAGAAAATACCTATATCAGAATCAAATACCTTTTAAAAATGTTAAATGGAGTGTTTTTTATGGTTATCGGAAACCTCTCACTTTAATAGGTAACTTGCACAGACGCCTATCCCAGAGCAGTTAAGTATTAAAACCTACGGGATTCAGTTTCTAGGTATGTAAATCTTTGGGGCATATAAAGCCAGAGAAGAATGTAGAAGCAGATAATTATCACTGTTGTTCAGTTAGGCTGTTAGATGTAGCCTTTCTGATAAAACCCCCAGGGTGTTTATGCTAAACAAGGGCTGGCTGCCTTTGTTTGACCACTGAACACGGAGCCTGGAGCCCTTCAAGCCTGTTGCAAGGAATAATTCTAGTGGCCAAATGCTACCCGGCAGGGCTTCTCCATTTCTCAAGAATTAACAGTTTGGATTATTCAAAGTACCAATGTCTGTTTAAATTATAGGGGATGTCTTTTGTTTACCTACTAAAGTAGATAAGTATTTAAACACAAAGATAAGCCTTCAACCCAGCTTATTCTCCGAGGCCATTGGTATATCATGTGTCACTGACATATCATGTGGTATATATCATTGGTATATCATGTGGGAAGTAGAAAATTCCAGCCTAGTTCCTTTTACTAAACACTGAAAACACTTATCTAAAGGAGCCAGAAGCTGCTTGGCAAGTCCCCACCCCTACCCTCCAGGAATTCTCTAAACTCTCCCAGGAGAGGGGTGGGGCGGGGGAGGGGCAAGCAGAAGCCAGCTTTTGGGAAAGGAGCCTGATGTATCCCTTAACTCTGAGAACCTCTGATTTACAATATCCCAAAGGCAGTTGAAAGGGTTATTTTCAATATTCCCTAGCCTTTGACCCCATTTTTACGGCCCTCTTCTGTCTTCAGGGTCCCTGTCTGTCTGCCTGTCTACCTACCTATCTAATCCATACACTCGACCACTCTAATCTATTTATCCTGTTTACCCTACTCACTCAAAGATTCATTTGTGCATTGTTAAATTGTCTTTCCCTGCGACTCCACCTCTCTGTAAGGCTCCTCTCCTCCCACGGGAGAGCTTTCTTTTCTTCAAGGCTATGGCTGCAGCTTTGTCTTTCCAAAATACCACGTGATCAGATCTGATCATCACAATCCTCCAGCCACCAACAAAAAGATGAACAGCTAGAAGACAGAAGCCAAATTTTGAAACATGCTATGGAACATTTTTCAGGTTGAATTTTAGTGAAGAGACCTTGTTGTATCCAACGCTGTTAAATCAGACACAGTTGATGCGGGCTGAGGACTACTCCACCCTCTGAACGCTCGCGGCCCCCACCCCATTCCCACGAGTCACTGTTTGCAAAGTTGCACAGCCAGTACTTGCTCTGTGTAAACAAGCGTTCATTTCAACAAGTATTACATTGTCTACCTGGCTTGCTGAAGGGATCCATTTTTTCTTGGTGAGAAAGAAGACAGATCATCTTATTTTCCTTTCAATTCAACTCATAGTAAATTTTGATGAGTTCTATTAGAAAACCCATCTGTTTTTTGTCACTTTATATTATTTAGTTACATGTTTTTGTTACACGTTATTTTTGGAGTACGGTTTACAGAAATTTTGTTAAACAGTTTGCCTTTCATTGGCTGGTTCTTGGTCCTATCTGTAGAAAAGGTAGAAGTGTGTGTTACTTCAGAGTCACTGCTAAAAAAGTGCTCAGCTGGTACGCACTTGAAAGGGGTAAGTGATCCTGCATTATAACAGAGGTTGGGAAAGTCCTTGATTTTCTAACTCTTTAGAAGCAACTTACCTCAGTGGGTGCTATCTTCTTTTTAACAGCTTAATAAGTTATAACTTACTGTAAAATTCATTCGTTTTAAAAGGTTACAATGAAATGATTTTTAGTAAATTTACAGAATCGGGCAGCCATTGTCACTATCTAGTTTTAGAACATCTTCGTCACCCCAGAAAGAAACTTCAGAATGTTTGCCCTTCCTTCCCACCTGCCGGCCCAGGCAACCACACAGGTGTATCTTTCCCTAGTAACAACCAGATACAGAACTAATGTCCAGTACGCTCTAATATGGGATAGTAAGTAAATATCAGAAATCAAAAGGTCCGCCTTCTGCCCGAGCATATTTCCCAAAGTTCAGAGGGGCAGTCATTAGTAACTGATTTTTCAGTTCTGTCCTTTATGTTAAAAAACGTTTGTCCTCAATCTGGTCTCTGAATTGTGTCACCAAGCTGCCGTACAAGCCTGCTCATTTCCCTACTGACGTCAGCCGTACCCATACAAATGTGGGCCTACGTATGCTGCTCTTTCAAGGACTCTTCTCCATGCCAGCTTGTTGAGAAAGTATTTCACAGATCTACATGATAGCTTTTTAGTGAGCAGTGGATCTTCTTTTTCCATTTTCAAAAACTTTCTAGTAAAAATACTTAACAAATGTCATGGGTGGCGCTCCTGCAGCAGGATCTCACGACTCACAAGGCGGGCGCCTCGCACCCATGAGCCTGTTCGTACTTCAAGTGTTAGGTGGGCAGGTTTTCATAAACAAGTTAGGTCCTGAGAACGTTAATGAGGAAAAGCTAAGATGTCTTGGTCTCAGAAAAGACTTTATGGGCATACAACTTCTTGGCTAAACTGTTACCATAAAGTGATATACATATATTATAAATTTAACAGGGTGGTTTATTAGTAACAGTTTCTGTAATTAGGTGGCACATATGGGTAATGGAAACATTTTCCAGGTTTTTCCCCTCCCCCACAAGAGGGTTGAATTATATATTAAATTGTTTTCTTAGTATAGATTAATTTTTACAGAAATTACAGAGATTAAAAATGCCCGTAAGTTATCTAGAGGGCTTTCCTGTGTATTTATGTATCGCTTTTCAGAAAATAAAGCTTAGAGTCGATTGTCTCAGTCTTTTCCACTGACTCTTTTGTTCACCTGTGACATGTAATGGAGGCACTGGGGATGGTGGTTTGCCATCCAGAATAGGAGCCCCTGAGGTCAGATTTCTGGTTCGAATCTGGGCTCTGCCGCTTTCTACCCGTCTGACCTTGGGCATCTCACTTCATCTCAGTTTCTCTTCTTTAAAATATTTCCTAGGGTGGGTAGGAGGATTAATTAGACAATACGCAAAGCCCAGTAAGTGCACTAATGGCACATGAGTAACATTTACTGAGTTACTTTGTGGCTATTTTATTCTCCAGCTTGACTTTTTTAGAAACTTTCTGGTGACTACTGAGTTTTTTTAAGGCCTGAGAAACTCATTGGCTATTTGTTTTCATTGATAGTCAATTCAGTAAATTCTGTTTCAAGACCTAGATTTCTTAAACCTTTAAGTTCATTGTATAAATATTTTATTTATTGTTCCAATTTGTAAATGTTAGAAACACATTTTCTTTGCTCAGCATTTAACTTCCATCTTCAACAGATACATGTAACATTATATTAAAACCCATACATACACTTAGACATTTCCTTAATTTTTAAATTATATTTACACATTTAATACATTACCTTCTTGAACACTTCAAATGTATAACCAGGCCAACATGCAAATCTGGCAGCAAAGAATGTCCCAGTCCTTCAACCAGACGCTCATCTCTGCTGTCTGAGCGCCTCCGTTCAAGCTGCCGCGGGCGGGAGTCTGAGCTCCACCCTCGTGCCTGTTCTACAGCCTTGAGTGTGGGTCGCATGGCCCCTTCCCCTTTGTAAACCATACCCTCTGGTAGGAATTGCTGAGATTCCACATCTACTCAAATCTAAGTTTCTGTCAATTCAGTACTTCACCCTTCTTATATACTATTTGTATACTTGACTCACAGTTTCATAGTTGTGGAATCAAAACGTGTTATTTTATAATAAGATAACCATAATTTATTCAATGCCCTGTCTTTGGATATTTTGCTATTTCCAGTTTTCAAGCATACTTGTAGAAATACTCTTTTGCACATCCTTATTTCTTTTGGGAAACTCGCAAAATAGAATAACTGGGTGCCGTTACCCCAACATTAGTGATGTGATGTAGTCTAGTATCTAGTGGTACAGTCCTTTGACTGATGGGCCCATCTGCTTCCTGGTGAAGCTGAGAATCATTTTATTAAATTAAGGAACAATCCTATTGAAATTATTAAGAGAAAATGTTGTTATATATTAATATGGTAGTATCAAGCTCTTTATGGTATAATGGAGGTAGTAGAAATAAAACACAGAAGCAAAATGATATACTTTCTTGTAATGTGACCAAAAAAGCTTCTAAAGTTCTCTTAGAGATAAAAAGAGGAGCAGCAGTGGAAGTCTTTTCTTGGCAGACATTAGCACACATACTACACAGTTAAAATTGAGGCATTGGCATCAAAAGAGTGTAGCGATGTATGCCTTTATTTCTCCTATTGAAAACGTTCCCAGAAGTCACATGGGTGCTGTTGAATTTTTACGGAATGCCTTTTTGACTGCACTCAAGATGATCATATCTTCTTTCTACATACATTTGTATTTTATTATGATCATTTACTAATTTGAAACCTTCCTTGCATTTCTGGAATTAATCACACCTCATTCTAAAAAAAGTCACAAAACAATATCAGCGTACTGAAAGTTTCAGAGTTTTGCATTTGCCTTCAAAAGGAAAATTAGTCTATAGAGATCTTTAGCTCTTTAAATGTTAGCTAGGGTAACTTCTGATATTTTGCAATGGAAGAGGACTTGGAAAGCTGCTTGGTGCTCCAGCACAGTACCCTAAACAAATGAACTAATAAGATTGCTGTCCTTGGAGAGGACTGTCTGGCTTTTGTCACTTTCCCAGATACTTACTGGTAGTGAAGGATCACCAAAGGAATGCGTGTGTTGTAATCAGAGTGATGACACAGTGCAGCCCAAGGTTGGTTGACACGTGCTTTGTATATTTAATCTTCTTAATGAAATCCCAAGGAAAATATCAATCCAGCTGCTAATGACGATAAATGGGCTTTGCACTCACAGAGTGCTCTTACTCCCGGGAGTACAAGCTCTTCATGATTAATTATTTCAGTCATCCTTGTGGTTGTCCCATGAGGTGAGTGGCTGAGCACTTCCTCTTTAAAAAAAAAAAAAAGGTAACTAATTGGATTTTCTTCTGTTCTACATTCTAGAACTGGCTATCTTATAAAGACCATCTGTACGTCGGTTGGTGGACCTGGGTTTTAAAATCACAAGCTTCTTTCACATACGAATGCCAGGCTCAAGGCAGATGTGGAATAGTAAAGGTGGAGGAGATTTGGGTGGTGGTTTGGCAGGATGCTCTGAGTGGTATAGTCCGCAGTTGGTAAAAAGAGACAGTTAATGGCTGAGTGACTGCTTCGGTACCTCGATTAGAAATAGTAACCGTGGTGGTGAAGGCTTGTTTCTCACACTACCTTCCTGGGGCATCTCCTCATTATACTTGCTCTTCCTCCAGCGTGGTGCCAGGTCACTGCAGAGAACCTCTGTGAAGCCTGTTTCAGAGAGGGGCCCTGCTTCTTTTGCATCCTAGTCTAATGTTGTTAGCAGCTGGGGTTTTCACTGGGACGAAAGTGAGATGTCCGAAAATTTTAGCTGGTTTCCATCCTGACCTGGCCCTCCGTTTCCCTGCCAGGCTGACTTTCCTCTCGTTTTTGCTTCCTCAGGAATGACAGTGCTTCTTTCTGGACACATCTTGTCAGGGGAGCAGGAATTATAAGTAAACTGTTTTTACCTAGCGATCACCTTCTTCTTCCTCGTTTTACAGTGTGCCATTCAGTCTTCACAAATAGTCGGGTGGTTTTAGTTCTGTCTCTTCAGTTAGACTGTGAGCTTTTTGGGTGAATGTTTAGGTCAGTGTCATTTTGTTGGTTTTTTTTTTAACTCCTTTTAATTGCCCCCACATACCCCTCATCACTGGGGCATCTGGGTGCACAATAAACACTGTGGTTGCTCTATTTGCCATCTACAGCTGTCAACAAATGCTGCCTTTACCTATTGACTGTGTCATTTTAACATTTTTTTTCTTTTGTTAAATAATGGCTTAGCTGTCACCACTTTGAGTATTTTTCCTCCTGCTAATTTTCCCCCCCAAAGTTACCCTGAAAGAGAGGCCTTTAAAAATGCAAAGGATTATACTTAAATTGTGCAGTGTACTCAGGCTGGGGACTAATTACAAGGTCTGAAACCTCTTCAGGTGGCTGGGCTCCGTAGCAGGGCTAAAATACCGCTTTCCTAAATTGAGAACAGCTGGGGCCATGTTGCCAGCAAGTATAAAGGGCCTGTGCGGGCGCTCTGTGTTGTGAAGAAGCCTCTGCTCTTTGGAGTCTGTGGAGCTTCAGCTAAAGGCACCACCCTTTCCTCACCGGGGTCCTGGTGGGTAAGTGCCCAGAGCCGACCCTCTGACTGCCAGTTTCTGTTGTTTGCCAGAAACTGTGGTGGCTGCATCAGAATGTTACTAATGTACCAGGTCAGTTGTTGTAACTTGCTTTATCCTTCAAGAAACAAGTAGAGGTTGTTGCCTCAAGAGACGTAGCTAAGACTCTGTGACTAAGGTTCTGTGTTATTTCGGAGGCTGTCAGCTTCCCCAGTATATGGCATGCATCTCTGAATATAAAAGGGTAAATTGAGGCAGTTCAATTTCTTGAATCTGTTCTGGAGTGGTCACTTTAAACGTGATTTAAAGTGATTTTTAATAAGAAAATAGGACTGTTATTTGGGCAAATGCTGAGGGAAACAGTTATTCAGGTCATACAATCAACTCATCACAGTGTTGAACTCTTTACGGTTCATAGAAAAGGTGAAGTCTTAGGAAAGAATGATGTGCCCTGGGGAGGTTCTAGCTTATTATGACTTCGTGGTTAGCAACAGGTAGTAGTGTCGGGGGCAGTGTTTGCAATGTTGGGTCCTGACTTCTATTTAAAGAAATTTAAAAGGAATTGATATGCTAACATCAGCTCAAAAAGAGAAGAATTCCAACATAAAACAATTCAATATTTTCTAAATAAACTCAGCAGCTCTATGTTCTGACAATATATTTATGAAGCAAATGGCCTTGGTATTTGTTTCCGTATTTTGATCATGCTTTGTTTTGGGTGGTTGACCATTGGACAGGCACGATTTCTGAACGTACTTTTGTTCTGTTTTGACAGGTGAGACAGTGAACCTTCGGGAGGAGAAGGCCGGCCGCTGCCCCGCGAGCGCCGGATGCACAGCGGCGAGCTGCATGGGAGGGGCGGTCCTCAGGGGGCTGCTTTCTACCTTTTGTACCAGGAAGCAGAACCAGTTGAAGAGCCCATGTGGATCTTGGAAACAGAAGCATTAAAAAACGTTTCTACAAAGAACTTTACCGTCTCTCTCTTGATCTGAAGACTGGGGGACCATGGATATTATAGAGACAGCAAAGCTTGAAGAACATATGGAAAATCAAACCAGTGATCCAGCAAATACTTACACCAGACCTGCTGAACCTGCTGAAGAAGAAGAAAAAAATAATGGCAACGGTAAACCTAAGAGCTTATCCAATGGGTTGCGAAAGGGCAGCAAAAAGTACCCGGACTACATCCAAATCTCCATGCCCACTGACCTGAGGAACAGGTTCCCCCTGGAGTGGTGGAAGACAGGCATTGCGTTCGTGTACGCCCTCTTCAACCTCGTCCTGACCACCGTCATGATCACCGTGGTGCACGAGAGGGTCCCTCCCAAGGAGCTCAGCCCTCCCCTCCCAGACAAGTTTTTTGATTACATTGATCGGGTGACGTGGGCATTTTCTGTATCAGAAATCAATGGGATGATATTAGTTGGATTATGGGTCACCCAGTGGCTGTTTCTGAGATACAAGTAAGTAGGCCTAACGTGGTTGATGTCAGTAGATGTGTACTTGCAATTGTCTTTCTTGGTTTCATCTTATCGCATAAATTACTCTTGTTCAGGCATTTGATGACGGTGTAGAAAGGTCTGCCACCTTTCTGGTGATAAATCCAGTCACCGTTCAGTAAACATTAGGGAGCAGCTGTGCATGAAAGGGACAGTTCCACAGGCAAGAGCAGAAATGCTGTGGCGGGCGATTCAGAGCTCATGAATTCAAGGTGCAGCTGCGACTCCAAGCAGCTTGGCACTGTGGTATTTGCGTGATAAATCGAGAGTCCTGGAGAGCGATACCATCACTTCATCTGCTGGTGTCATTTCAGGCTCTTGACGGGTGGGGACAGGGGTAGGCCGGGGAGCTTGTTTCTCCATTACTCACAGCGTGATGACTGTATCCGTCTACAGACTTCAGCATGCTTTGAGGTTTGCCTTTATTCAGGAGTTCTCAATTTACATTTCTTTTCCATTTGTCTATTGGCAATCCAGTCACAGGAATCCATTTAAGAAACTGAATTTAGAAATGGGTCCATGCGGTTTTGGGTTTAGATTTCTAAAGGAAATGTGCTGTCTGGTTTCCCCCGTGGCACCACAAAGGGGCTCTTAGTTCCCTGCTTTCCGCCTCCCTGTTTCCGAGTAGCAGGAATCAGGAGGTACTAAGCCAGGTGCTTTTGCTTTGACGGCACTAAAAACTAGGGCATAGCTCTGAAGTGGTAATTTTTGCTTTCCTGTTAATTCCATGAAAAATAAAATGGCCTCTATTTCCCTTCTCATCTCATCCATCATTCAGATGTTTGTCCTCTATTAAGATTCTAGTAATTAAATCACCAAAATATAAGTTTAATCAAAACATTGATCACAAACTGAGGCTTTTGAAAATGTATGCTGACTTAGTCAATGCAATTCAAAAATTCAAAATTCAGTAGGATTTTAATATTAATGCCTCGAGATCATTTTTAGAAGAGGGAATTTATACTATATTGTTCTTTCCATTGGTTTTTGCTATGAGGTTAGAAGAATTCACATTATTTATCTTTGCTAACGAGTCCCCTAAGTATTTTCTTTAAAGTATCTCTCTTAATATGTTTCCTTAATATGTGTGTAAGTAAAATAGCTATCAGTTTTCTTTTACTTAGTGTAACCTTTTGCTGCTAAAGTTGTCTGTCGGTTATAGCATGCTTATGCTAAAAGTGAATTATATTTGTTGAACTTAAGCATTTTTCTTTTTCATGTCTGGAATTCACACCGAATATAGAGAGACTGCTTGGGCCAAAGATATTTGCTTTCTTCTCTAATTTGGAGCCAAGTTTTATTCATAGATGGGTGAAAAAAGAAATTGTCTAGCTTCCAACTTGAAGTACGATCTCAATTTGTTTGAATCCTCACCTGAGAATTGTTGACTGCCTCCTCATTATTACCTTTGAGTTTACCATGTCAAAACTTGTGGTCACATAGCTAGCCACATATTTTAGTGATATTTACTGTTTAGGTTACAGCCCATCATCAAAAACTTGTTGGGGAAATCACACTAATTTTTCTTTCACTTTTGAGGTAGAATTGGAGCTTATATTTTAGTAACTAGCAGAGTAATTTTCATAACCTGTTTTGAAAAAGTCCAGCTGAATAAGAACTCTCTCTCTCTCTCTCTCTCTCTCTCAAAAGCTTCTTCAAAGCCATGGGAAAAAGTCATTAGTAATAGCTCTTTTTCTAAATAGGGCTGCAGAATGTATGTTGCACCTTCTTGGTTAATTTTCTGTACAGCTGAACTCAAAATACTGAAGTGAATATACTTGACTCATAATAATCCCTGCTTATTACTTCACCTTGTCTAACACATGGAGCACAATTAGGAACTCTTTGGAGGCCTGGGGTTGAATCAAAAGGTGAATTGTTTTTCACTTAACCAAACTGAGAGATTCAGCACTGTTTTATCACCTATTCCTCTTCAGCGCTAGAAAAGGCAAAGCCTGAACAAGAAGCCTTTAAAAGAAGAGCCTTGCAATAAATACGTACTTTCATCAACTAGTCAGGGTGGTGTTTCTCTCTATTTTGACCCCAGAAGCCCTGGAATATTCTTAAAATAGCTACTAGAAATGGGCATCTAAGCTTATATTTGTACATGATTCTTTAAATTAGGAGTCCCAGTGGTTACCTGAATTAGACCCTGATACATATTAGACCACAGTCTTGTAGAAGACTTAAAATATGACACATGCCCCAAACTGTCTGTTTTTTTCCAGAAGTCTTTGACTACTACCAGTGTTGGAAGTTTGCTAGGTCTGAAGGTGGGAGACCTAGAATAATAAGAGTGTGTGTACTAGGGAAGTTACACATTGTAATTCTGGGGGCTCGCTGGATCCCACACATCTCTTAATCCCCAGAGCCCCAGTCTGCAGACCCGCCCGTAACCACACAGCAGGAGGGGGGCTGCCATCTTCAGCGAGAACCGGGGACACTCGGCACCCTTGGGGCCTGTTCAGGTGCCCGTGAGACAGTGGTGCACTCGGCACCCATGTCCCTTTCCCTTTGGAGGACAGTGTGCTCAAGGTCAGCAGCTCAGAACCACTGCCTTCGACGGCGGACTTGGGTGGTAGGGGACAGGGACTAATGTTAGCCAAGACAGCTTGCGTCACCAAAAAATAAGGAGTGAAAAAGGACTTGTGGGTGGGGCGAGGTTTTGATTTATTTTTTATTTTTTTGCCTTTCTTGTTCAAGATTGAATAAAATAAGAGTGAAATGATCAGTTTATAATTTCACTATCAAATACTCATAGATGTACCAGGCTGCTCTGAACTTCTTCAAAATATTCTTTGAAAATCTGTAGTATAGTCTTAGACCAAATAGTTGATGCCCAGGTTGTTGAAATTCTTTCGGATGGTCCCCAAATAAGCCTTGCTTATTGTATAACAGGTTCGGTGAGTTGTCCCATCTCCCTGTGTGTCCAATTATGTAGCATCACCTTGGCTCATTAGTGAATTCCTCTGTGACCATGGGTTGCTTATACCTTTGAAATGTTCTCAAGAGAGGGTTTTATTAATGCTCTGAGATGACTGAAAACGAAGAGAGGTTCATTGAATTCTCTGACAAAGAGTGGCTTTTTTTTAGGAAAGGTGGTTTTCTAGAGCCCTCAGTCTGTTTTAACTCCTCCACTCGCCGCAGACTCACCACTCCTGGGCCCAGCCCACCAGACATGTTACCACAAGGAAGCCTGCGGTGCTGCCTCTCCCCGAGCCGTGGGGACGGCCACTCAGGGACAGGCTGCTGCACGGCGGCCTGTTAATGCCATTCTCTGCCATGTTTTTATTCCGTTAAACACTCTTTGTATTGCATTAGGAACAGACATGACCAGTAAACTTGTTTTTCCCCATCCCTGTTACTCCTTTAGGTCAATAGTGGGACGCAGATTCTTTTTTATCATCGGAACCTTATACCTGTATCGCTGTATCACAATGTACGTCACGACCCTGCCTGTGCCCGGAATGCACTTCCAGTGCGCTCCGAAGGTAAGCGCCTCTGCCGCGCCGTGGAGAGGAAGTCAAGAAAATGTCATTAAACATTGGCTCTCTGTTAGGTATTCTTCAATACGCTTTCATGTGATAACTGAAGTCTAGCATTTTTTCTGTTTTCTCTTTCAGTTTGAGGGGAAAGAAATAAAAATGTGTTCATAAAATGTGTATCTGTGACAGCCATGACCAACAGGTTCTTCTCCTAGAGCTTGTATTCTGTTGTGGGATGACAAGCGGTAAAGAAACGTGTAACCTGTCACATGGTGATAAGCCAGGCGGCTGTCAGATGAACAGTAAGGCTGAGTAAGAGTGATTTATACAGAGGTCAGAAAGGCTGCTTTAATAAGAAAGCATTTGGGCTTTCTTATGAAGATGAGGGAGTGAGCCATGTGCATGGGGTGAGAACTCCAGGCCAAGAAAGTAGCTCAGTGGCAGGGCGTTCAAGAGGGAGCAGGGAGGCCATCGCGGCCGGCAGAATTGTGTGGGTGAAGGCGGTGCAGCTATAGATCTCATAAGACCTGGTGGCCATTGTAGGAACTTGGGCCTTGGTGGTGGCAAGTAAGGAAGAAGTGAGAAGTTGTTAGATTTGGGACGCATTTTGAAGATAGAGCCAACAGGATATGCTAATAAGTTGGATATGGGTTTAAGAGAAAGAAGCCGAGGATGAGCCCAGTTTTTAGCAGTTGGAAAGGCCAAGTGGCCTTTTGCTGAGACAGTGCGAGAATGGGTGCCGCAGCTGTCTCTCCAGGAAGAATCATTTCTTGAGGGAGCTGTTCATCACCTTGGATCCCAGCATACCCTGGTTTATAAAAAGGAAAACTTACAAATCCTGTGCTTTCTGCATGAAGCAGTGAAGTCTAACATCATATTTCACTGAACACTAAGCAGATGTCCAAAGTGGAAGGAAAAATAGAGTTGTTCTAAAGAAGTCAACAGTCTCCCTCACCAAATATAGGTGTGGTTTGGAGAAGCTGTAATTTTCCAAAGCCATCAAAGCAGAAAGTATCTGTAATTAAAACTGTGTGCATATTGAATTTAAACATTGGCTGATTTTTTGTGAAGCTAAATTAAGGCATGGGAGAAGTTCAGAAACATAGTAAACACTTCTAAGGGGTTATTGCATCGTGTTAAATGAAGAAATGGCCACAGGAAAAAAGGCAAGCCCATCCTAGTCGTGGGTGAGGTTTACAGGGATGAATTGCTATGATTACAGAAATAAAGTCTCCTCTGTGGAGGAGTTGCCGTTTTCGGAAGCCACATTCGTAAACATACCCCTGTATAACCCGGCTACAAATACAGTGGACGCTCTGGGGGCGTCCTTACTAATCAGCTCCCGTGTTCAGGTGTCAGGACCTCTTCCTGAAGTGTGAGCAGGCTGAAGGTGCCCGACTCGTGATTCAGTAAAACAAACACCGTCACTTTGTTGGATGGAAGCGATGTGGTGTTACAGAACAGGAGTCAGAATTGCATTCTAAATGCAGTCCGGCTGCTGGCCTGAGTGCTCCGTAGATTTTGCGGTTACAAGGCTATTAGGTAGTCTGCCTGTCTCCTTTGTTGCCAGCTCTGTAGAATGCCCTTCGTGACTTTAAGCAATGACAGAACTGTGTATACTGAGACCGCTCTCTGTGGCAAGGAATCAGATCTAGTCACCGGTGCCTAACACAACTTGTCGCCCACTGAACGTGGTCACCACAGGAGCCATCCTCTGATAGGTCCCTTGGCAAAGTCCTTGGCTTTTAGTTTCTAGCTGCCTTCCCCCTTATCTCTCCCCTCATTTCCCTTAAGTCCTCTGCTTATGATTTGCTTCCAAACCACCAACCCAAGCTTTTGTTTGCAGTCACAAAATCTATGTTCTGAAAAGTGTGTTTAAAAAAATTGCACATGAAATTACATAGCTTCTAAAACCCATTTTGCTACATATAAGAATGTTGGGCTGGCATAGATACAGTCCCTTCCCTGAGAAAACTTCCCCCCATAGATGTCCAAAGGACTCCTTAATTGAAGGGACAGTGTGGATGGTAAGGTCTCTGGTTTGGCAGTAGTCAAGTTGGGCTGTCTTGCACCTTATTTATTTTTGTGGAAAATGGTGTGTGGTGCCCTGGCTGGTGTGGCTCAGTTGGTTGGGCGTCACCCCACAAACCAAAAGGTCGCAGGTTCAATTCCTGGTCAGGGCACATGCCTGGGCTGTGGGTTCGGTCCCCATTCAGGGCACATGCAATAGGCAACTGATCAATGTTTCTCCCTCACATCGATGTTTGTCTCCCTCCCTTCCTCTCTCTCTGGAAGAGGAAGAATAGGAGGGAAGGGGGAGGGAGGGAGGGAATGTGTGGTGGTCATAGTTTGAGGAACCCTTAAGAATACTGAGTCCTGTCTGCTTTGGCTATTATGATGGATGCTTCTTCTCTTAGCTTTCTATATCTTCCAATGTCTGAAAAATGAGGACATTAACAGAAACTCGGGTCTTAAGTGGTGTGTGATAGGGGATTCCAGTGAAATAGAACAGAACTAGAAAGCAATCCATTCATTCCCAACTCTATCCCAACCCTCCATTTCCCAGTATTTTTTTTCTATGCTGTTTTTTTGCTCCCCACCCCCAGCTGAGGTTTTATTCAGCATATTTACTGGGCATGATTGGATGTCTCAGGGTAGCAATGACAAGATTGAGGAATGAAGAACTGAGGAAAGATAGCAAGAAGAGAGTCCTTCCTCTGTTCTGTAAAAGCACATTGAGTCAGATGCTCTCAGATCTGCATTCACCAGCACTGCTGAAAGAAAGAGGGGAGAAGAGAAGTGTCTGGCTTATTTTAGCTTCTGTTTATGTCTTTGGATCCCTCCAACCCCCAAGTAAAGGGGCTGATAGCTTTAAGTGTTTCTGTCCCTAAAACACTAGAGTATTGACTTGGGATGAGTGAGTGGCTAAAAAAATTACTGTGGTTTGAGATAAAGAATAATGTGTCCTTTTAAACTGGGAACACAGTGGTTGGGCAGAGCATACGTACCTTTATATTTGATCTCGGTGTTGACAGTCGTTTGTACCAACTGCACGGCAGATTCCTGAAGGGCTGCGGTTCATCTGATAAAGCACGTGGCCAGATCCCGCCCTCCCATCCGGGCACATCACGCCCTTCAGTAGTTTGCAGTGCGCCTTTCTCAAGCCGCACCTGAAAGAGTCCTGCAGCTCTGTCAGCCGCACTCACCTTCCTTGGCTGCGGACCCTCAGCTGCCTTCTAGAGCCTGTCTCCTCAAGGCAGGGTCCCCTCTTACGTGGCGCATTTGCTTTACAGACTGTCAGCTCTTGCTAAAACACACACGTTCTCTTGGTTTTTGTCACCTGGGTTTGCCCTAAGTAAATTTGAAGAAGGTTGTTTCTTCAAAACCTCCTGTTTCTCCCCGTGCCCTGGAATCCTGGCTTACATCATTTTCTGTCAGAGACCTGTTCTCAACTGCTAAGCAGTCGTGGTGTGTTCGCTTTTTTTTACAAGTGTCACCCCAATACCGGAAAGCTGCCCAGACCCATGAGATAGTTATTATTTGGGAAAGTTTTACATACTCCACTGCAGATGTTTTAGGCAAGGACTCCTGCCCCAAGTCCTTATTGTACTGGATAGGATGTATTTCCGTGCGCTTTGGAGGCTGCCTTAGTTTCTCTCCTCCTGAACTCTCTCCCTACCCATCCGTACACATCCTACCCTCCTTCACCAGCATAAATCCACCTGGACAAGACAATACCCATCTTTACCACTAAGCAGTTTAACCAGCATCATGCTGAGCTGGCTGTGCTTCAGGGACCAGCTGTCCTGAAGGATCAGCTTTGACTATAAAAGGCAGCATGTGATACAGCTGCCCCCTCAAGTCCCAAATGAATAGTCATTAATGGTCTTTCTGTATTTCTGTTCTCCTGTGTTTTGTTACCCAACCTTATTTCTGTATCATTCTTTAATTTTCTAAGCATAGTAAGTTTATTCTAGATTGATCTTAAATCTTCCACGAGGTCTCCCAACATGTCAGTCTTGCAACTCTCCATTTCTACCATCCTGACCAACTCAGTCCACTTCTTGTAGGCGGAAGTTTTAATGGGATATAAACTTTTGACTGTTGCCTCAGACTCCTGCCCAGCCCATCATAGTTTCTGGGTCATCATGGTGGCCTCTAGTGGCTTCTAGTGGCTTCCACATCCTTGTCTAAGGGAGCTCTGTTCTGAACCCCTGCCACTGCACAGGTTATTTCTTTGGGGGATATTTTTCCTGATCAGAGCTACTCATTTTTAAAACTGCCAGTACTTTGCTAATCAGTTATTTTCTGCTAATCAGTTATTTTCAAACCTACTTAAAGTATTTAATGTGTTACAGCTTCCCTTTCTAACTGTGCTTGATCAAATGTGAATGCAATGCACACTTCCGACTGCCCACCTAACACAAGGAATGAATACACTGTACAATATTAGCAATGTGGTATGCAGCTGAATTCAATATTAATCATTCGAAACCCTGACTTCCCCCTGCAAAGAGGAAAGAACGTAGCTTTGATCTTCTTTTTTAGCACATAGCTGTGGTGAGGTCATTGGTTATTAATATTTTTAAAAGCTTTGCCCAAGGACACAACATCACCGAAATGTATTATTAGTAGCATATTGAATAATTTAAAATGTGTCGCTAAAACTGGCCAATGATAATGTATAAAACCCAGTCTGAGGAACTTCCCCCCGGAGTTCTTTTTGACTTTTTAAGTTAAGAAGAAATACAAAAATCACAACCTGCTGACCTTTTTAAGTATCCCACAAATTAGGCTGAAATATGATTTTATCAGCTTGTAAATTTTCTTCGTGATCTTCTTGTGTCTTTCAGCTCAACGGAGACTCCCGGGCCAAAGTGCAGCGGATCCTGCGGTTGATTTCCGGTGGAGGATTGTCCATAACTGGGTCGCATATCTTGTGTGGAGACTTCCTCTTCAGCGGTCACACGGTTGTGCTGACGCTTACTTACTTGTTCATCAAAGAATGTAAGCACTGACTCATTCCCACAGGATGGATTGCTGTCGTGAGAGGAATCCCGGGGCCCTGGAACTGAGGGGCTCTTATTCTATTGGAATTGGTAGCGACGAGAGGGAGGGACAGATAGTCAGCTTTCAATAACTTCCACTAGTCACATGTGATTTAAACACGGAAGGCTTGAAGCGTGGCCCTGGCTTCTCTCCAACATTTAGCACACCTCCAGGATGTCTCCCTCCTTGGTAGTACTTCTCAAGGTGTGAAAAGCTTTTTAACGTTGGAACCAAGAACAATTGTCAAGTTTATTGCAAAAAGAATCAGCACTAAAACCAAATGTAGATGACTTTTGAGGGAAACTACCATTGTGTATGAAGCTTCCATTCCATCGTTTCAAATACTTTATAGTTTTTCTCTTTTCCTTTTCAAAACATTTCCTTGCCCCAACTTATTCTAATTTCATCATTTCCAGTTGACTTCTATGGTTTAATAGTCGTCTTCAAAGAGCGTTCTGCCAATACTGATCATTTTCTTCTTAAGAAGCATTATGGAGGCAAGAATTTGAAGTGTCTTTGCTGATTTATACACTGAATTCCCATTATACAAATCCTAGTGTATCTCAGTGACTTCAGTGGCTGGAACAGTGTCTGGTTTATTGTGGGTTGTGTTTGGTTTTAACTGCCTGGCAGATCCCATTCTTGAAGATTTCTGAGGTATTGTATATTTAGACCCATTATCTCAAACCCCTTGTGAAATCATGATGCTTTCCTTCCATTTATCCACAGCTGCTCTGTGTTGACCTTCATCTTTACCTCCAGGATACCCCATGCCAGCATTTTTCAGAGGTTCATCTCGGTGCTCGGCACTTTCTTATCATATTGTAAAGGAGGTGCTTTGCAGAGACCAGCAGAGGGCGGCCTACCCCCTCTGCCCTCCTTCCCTTTCCCTCCCGTCTTGGCCAGTCATTAATCCAAAAGGTTTGGCGTCATCTACTAGCAGTGGGGATGCCAAGGTTTATCTTCCGGTGGTGGAAAAGTGAATTCTTGCGCCACAGGTTGCCTGGAGCGTTAGATTTAAGTTTTGCCTTATAGGCAGTATGACAGAGTATTGAGATCCCCTGTAGTAGATGCAGTAAAGTCTTTTTTTTTTTTCTTTTGGTGAAAATTGTATAGCTTCTGAGTTGTTTCCCTTGTAAATGCTACATACGAACTTAGAGTAGGGACAGTAGTGTGGCCTTCATCACACTCAACTTTAAAAAAAATTTTTTTAATTGCATCTTACTGATAATGCTATTACAGTTGTTCCCGTTTTTTCCCCTTTGCGACCCTCCGCCCAGCCCCCACTCCCTCAGGCCATCCCCACACCGTTGTCCATGGGTCAGGCATGTATGTCCCTCGGCTGCTCTATTTCCCATGCTGTATTGCACATCCCCATGACTGTTGTGTAACTATTAATTTGCACTTCTCAGTTCCTTCGCCCCTTTTGCCCATTTCCTGGGGCCTCCTCCCATCTGGCAGCCATCAAAACGCTCTCTCTATGTCTATGATTCTGCTTCTCTTCTGCTTGTTTGTTTATTTTGTTTTTTAGATTCAACTGTTGATAGCTATGTATTTCTTGCCATTTTATTGCACATATTTTTTATCTTATTTTTAAAGAAGACCCTTTAACTTTTCATACAATGCTGGTTCGGTAGCTTTTTCTTGTCTGGGAAGCTCTTTGTCTATTCTTTGATTCTAAGTGAGAGCTTTGTCAGTGGACTAATCTTGGTTGTGGGCCCTTACTTTTCATTATGTTGAATATTTCTTGCCAACCCCTTCTAGCCTGCAAAGTTTCTTTTGAGAAATTAGCTTACCGTCTTATGGGAGCTCCCTTGCAGGTAACTAACTCCTTTTCTCTTGCTGCTTTTAAGATTCTTTGTCTTTAACATTTGGCATTTTAATTATGATGTGTCTTGGTATGGGCTTCTTTGGGTTCATCTTGTTTGGGACTCTGCTTCCTGGACTTGTATGTCTATTTCCTTTACCAAGTGAGGGAAATTTTTTGTCATTATTTTTTCAAATAGGTTTCCAATTTCTTGCTCTCTCTCTCGTCCTTCCGGCACCCTCATGATGCAAATGTTATTATGCTTGAAGTTGTCCCAGAGGCTGCTTATAGTAACTGTCCTAATTTCTTTGGATTCTTTTTTCTTCTTGTTCTGATTGGTTGTTTTTGCTTTCTTATATTCCACATCTCTGATTTGATTCTCAAATTCATCCAGTTGACTGTTGATTTCCCTGTAAATGGTTCTTTATTTGATATCATTGGGGCCTAGATTTCTTATAAAATTAGACTGGAGAAGTCATTCTGGCTCCTAGCATTGGGTTGGCCAAAAAGTTTGTTTAGTTTTTTCCACACAATGCTTCTAGTAGTGCTTAGCTGTCTTTAACGTCATTTGAAACAATTTTGTTAGATTGTATTATGACAGCTGTCATATCATTGTGCATTTTTTAAAAGTACTAAAATTGGTGAATTTTTGTGTAGCCATTTTAATATTGAAGATGGAAGAAAATACATGACGTCTTCGGCATTTTATGCTTTATTATTGCAAGAAAGTAAAAACGCAACTGTAACACAAAGAAAGATTTGTGCAGTATATCCAAGAAGGTGCTGTGACTGATCGAACATATCAGAAGTTGTTTGCAGAGTTTTTTTTTTTAAGATTTTATTTTATTTTTTATTTATTTTTAGAGAGAGGGGAAGGGAAAGAGACAAAGAGGGAGAGAAACAGCAATGTATGGTTGCCTCTCACATGGCCCTCATGGGGACCTGGCCTGCAACCCAGGCATGTGCCCTGACGGGGAATCGAACCGGGACCCTTTGGTTCCCAGCCCGCGCTCAATCCACTGAGCTACACCAGCCAGGGCTGTTTGCAGAGTTTTTTGGTACTGTTGACATTTGGGCCAAATAATTCTTTGCTGTGGGGCTGTCTTATGCATTGGAAGGTGGTTAGCAGCACCCCTGGCCTCTACCCACTAGAAGCCAATATCAGGAGATAGCCGACATACTAAAAATATCCAAATCAATAAAGTTATTGGTGAAAATGAAAAATGTGTCTTTTATTTTATGGAAAAAACTAAATGAACTTTGTGGCCAACCCAATACCATGTATATGTCTTGCTAGTCAAGAAAGCATTTTCTTTTCGACCTTGCTACCACAAAGAGGGCGTTGTCTCTTGTTATTCAGCGATACTGGGCTAGGATACCACACAGACAGTGGAGTTACTAACATTTGTGTTGTCAACTTTTAGTTTGATGTGATCCTGCTGGGCAATATCAGAGAGCAGGAATGATTACCATTTGGCCATTTCTGTTTCTCAATTAAAAAGCCAAGGCCCAGGGTGGCGTAACAGGGGGTGCATTTTGAAGGAAAGTCGGTGCTGTGCTTCCCACCTCTCCTGAAACCTCCTTTTCAATTCCATGGGAAGTAAAATGACTGTCAGGCCACCTCCTTACTCCTTCACTGCTTTGGCTTTGCTTTTGGATAAACAGATACAAAATAGTCTGGTTTACTCAGACATTTTGAACTTGTAAGGTAAAATACCAGATGCCATAATAAGCAAAGGAAGTGGGTATGAGACTTTAGGGAGGGGTCAGGGTTATGATGCCGAAGAATGTGGAATCCCCGGATTTCTAAGTGTTAGGTTGAGAATGGTAACAATTGAACAAACCAGAATAGTTATGGGGACTGGATCTGCACCCCCTCCCCCAGGCTACAGGAGTAAGGCCTCTCCCAGCTTTAAAATTCTGGGACTATATGAGTTTTCTGCCAGGATTTGGTAGCAGGATGAACCATACGAAAAATACTGAGTTGCACGTTCATAATTAGAAGGTCAGACTTTCAGATGCAAATATTATACTTGAGAACAAAAGAGCAACAGCTATTTTGCCAAAAAATATCTTTTATTTGAATGCTACCTGATTTGGTATTTCATCTAAAGCTCTGGAAATGGAGACTTTTGCTTTTCAACCATTTTTCCACACTTGAAAGTAAATATCACTATAAATGTAAACACAAATACAAAATAAATTTTAGTTTATTCAATTATTAACATTGTGAGCTAATAAAGTTTTAAAACAGAAAAAAGAACCAGTTGTTAAAGTAAAAAGAGGAGTTGCTGGAAGTGAATGCTGGCCCCATTCGCGTGTGCCATTAACTCTAGTGTGGGAGTGCGGTGGGGACTCACGTCTCGCCTGAGGGGGACTCTTGTTCTCCAACCGATCAGTGTGGCGAACTTCTTAGTGGCCTCACTAGGAATGCTAACGTCCACCAGGGAATGGGCAGAGAATCCTAAGCTGTACATAGGGAGTGTTTAATAGTTGCTATTCGCAGTAACAGTATAAAATTGCTCAGAATCAAAATGTTGTTAGCCACAATGCTATTTTTCTCCCCTGGGGAAAATCGAAGTAAGTTTCTGTAAGATCTGAAAGTATATTCTGGCATTCTCATCCCCCACCCCATTTTCACTGACAACTACCTTTTCCTTTGACCCTTGCTGTTTCTCCTTCCAGTGGAATGAATCCCTGTGTGAGTCAGTCCAAACAACCTAATAAGACACAGTTCTGTTGGCTTCCTCATTAAACAACTGAGCAGGGGGGGAGGCGTATTGTCCAGTGTGACCAGCCTCCCCTGGGAATGACTGTTAGACCTGCTGCCTGTGGTACCCCCTCTCCCTTCCTACCTGGGCAGGTCCTGGGCTGTTCACAGTGACTCACTTTGGGTCATTAGTTTTCTCCTTCCCGTGACTTGTTGAACTTAACATTATTCCAATTAAGGTCATTAGGATAGACTAATCATTAAGTTCACCTGTGAATCTTACTAACTCGACAGTTTTTCTTCTATCCAGATTCGCCTCGTCACTTCTGGTGGTATCATTTAATCTGCTGGCTGCTGAGCGCCGCCGGGATCGTCTGCATTCTCGTGGCGCATGAACACTATACTGTCGACGTCATCGTTGCCTATTACATCACAACGCGGCTGTTCTGGTGGTACCATTCAATGGCCAATGAAAAGGTGAGAGTGGTGAAATTATTCTTGGGTAATTTCTTTTCTTGAAGTGCAGTGGAGCACTTTTCATACGGTGGGGTTTAGGTTAATTCAGTTCACTTCTTAAATTTACATCCATCATTGCTTCTTAAAATAAAGAACACCACAAATGTAAATAACATTTGAGGATAAAAATGTTGTATGATTGTAGAGCACAGTGTTTTACTAATTGGACTAATTTTTATGAGAAGTAAAGAAGTATCTATGCTACATTAAAATTTAGGAACCTTTAGGAAGTGTTGTGGGCCACTAGGTAAGACACTCCCTGGCTTTAGAGAACTTAATTTTGAGAACAAGATGGCAACTATTTTTGAAAGTCAGGTGAAGTAAGTCACTTATGAATAACTGGATTTAGTACATTTTTTGGCAATGCTGTGCTGTCTGGCTTTCCTTCTTATTCTCATTTCTGTTTCGCCCTATTTCCAGATGAACGTTTTTTTCTTCTTCCACTCATTCTGAAAGCGCTAGCTCAAATGCCACCTGTTCTGGGGAGCCTTCCTGAACTCCTGCTGTCTGCCTCTAGTCCTGAGATAGAATCAGTCCTCCCTTTCTCTGTGCTTCCTTAGGCCTGGTGTGTGTCCCTGGTGTGCTAGAGTTAGTCTGTGTACCATGACATAACTTACCTTGAGGTCGTCTTGTCATATTGTCTGATACATAGCATGGGTGGAAAATTTGTGAGAGATTGAAATGTGTCCTTCCCAAGGGACCTAAATCTAGTTTTCATTTAGTGGTGTCCACTGATAAATGCCCTTTCTATGCATTTATTTGTCTTCTAGCTCTATTTCCTGCTTTGTAGTCTCCTACTTCCGTCTTCCACTTAGTCGTCTGCTGGTACCACTGAACCAGATTTTTCATCTCTCCTCTTAAACACGCTCAGCCTTGTGAGCTCTCCTTTCCCTCAGATCTGACCACTCACACTTCCTGAAAATTATTCCTCCTGGATAACTGTCACACGCCTTCCTAAGTCTCCACTGCCATTGTAGTCACAGGCAGGAGACTTGTGCAAGGCACAAAGGGGGACGAAAGAGGGGAGCGTGGCAGGGCCGGGCCACCACAGGTACAGGGCACAGAGAACAGGGTAAAGACTGCCTTGTGATCTGGACTCAGCTGCTTTCCCTGCTAAGTTACAGCGATGGACAGTTTAATTGGAAAAAAAAATTAGGATGTGAATCATGAAAAATGTGTCTCATTTGACTTTTCCCCTACCTTTTACAGAACTTGAAGGTCTCTTCACAGACTAACTTCTTGTCTCGTGCATGGTGGTTCCCCATCTTTTATTTTTTTGAGAAAAACGTACAAGGCTCAATTCCTTGCTGCTTCTCCTGGCCGCTCTCCTGGCCTCCTGGCTGCTTTAAATCATCATGCAAAAAGTACTCCCGGGTTCAGAAGACAGGCGAAGACAATGAGAAATCTACCTGAGCCGCAAAACAAAGGCAGCAGCTCTTATACCGAGAGAGGTATCGCTGTCACCAAAGGTGTAGTTTTTTTGTGTGTGTTTTTTTTAATTTTTGGAGAACTGACTGATAATGAAGAAGTGGACCAAATTTGGGGTAAATGATTAGGAAGGTGAACAAAGTGTTACCCTTTGACTGTTTTTTTTTAATTCATCCTGAGAAAGTTATATTCTCCCGTGGCTCTTCATTCATTGGTGACCAGCCCTCCACCCGGGATTTTACTAGCGAGCTCGTCAAAGAGGTGCCAAAGGACACATTACACCTTTCCTTAGTCTTTCTCCACTAAAGGATTTTTTCAGGATTTTTTTCCCCTCCAAGGTCAGAAGAATTTGTTAATGTTTTAAATAAACGCTCTGGACAGATACAGCTACTGTGTAAATAGAATAACCTAATGTTGAGAGTGGGCTTTAACATCAGGCCTGTTAGTGAGGGGGAGACTCGAGGGTTGTGAGTGAACTTCGGGCGCGCTTATTTCTACCCTTTCGTGGGGTTAGGCCTGGGACTCTGTACTGCTGCTACCACCCAATGTACCATCTGTCCCTTTCACTTTTGATGATTTTATTTAAAAATGGAAGAAACGTGATCTAAGTAAATATGGAAGTATTTGACACACCCCACAGATTTTACTTGTTTGAAAACATTTAATTTTAAGATCTCTATGACAGACACAGGGAAACATAGGGCTGCTTCTGCTCCCAGCAGGCCTGGTTTGCGCTCACCTGCTGTCTGCCTGGTGAATTTGCACCCGGTGTCCCGGGCAGTTGACTGCTGAGCACAGGCAGAACACACGTGTGCGAACCGATGCTCCTGCACACGAGGAAGGAGCTGGTGTGTCTCTCTCAGGTCTTGCCCTGTGTGAGATCTGTTTTAGAGCTGTTTATTGAAACTTAGAAATATAATTGGTCACATTTCACTGAAAACCATTTCTTTCTGCTTTATGACAAAAACCAAGACGGAGTCCAAAAGCTTAACGCATCCTTGCCTTTTTGCAAAAGACCCAGCTTCTTCTGGACTGTTTACGGGAAGGACTGAGGACACACGACAACTGAGTCACTTTACTCTGACCCTGAGATCATACCACGTTGCTGCACTACAAGCTGCTGCTGGAATCAGGGTGTGAGATGGTTGCAGCTAGTCAATAAAGGGGGCTTATCATTTCTAAAGTTCTTTCAGGTGATGCAAAAAAGCAAAAGATGGACTCGATCAGATTTAATGCTGTCAGAGTTAGTGTATTGTTTAATGCTGTTGGATCTTGCGGATCATTCTTACTTAATTTCTTAAGACTTCTAGTAACCTTACAAAAAGATTTAAGGTTACAAAATCATTGACCCAGACAGCAGAGAGGCCAACTGGGGTAGAAAGAGACAGTTACATTTACATGGAAGGTAAAAATTTCCCTCCACTTACAATGAAGAAAAAAAATCACTAAATTTGTTGTTATGAACTAATCAGCCTTGCTTTGATAAACAAAATTGACCTTTAAATTGCTCAAAAGAAGCACAATACAAACTTAAATGTGTTCAGAAGGGTCATCATCCATTGGTGCTAAAATTCTGGGTGTTTTCAGTATGGCTCTTGCTCTGTGTAATAGAAGAATCACTAAAGGAAAGGTGGTCGAATTCAAAGACAGATTATTTAAAAATAGAAATGAAACCCTGAACATTCTTGGCAGGTTTTGAAATGCAAGAATTTTCTCCAGTATTTATTATTAAACCAATAAGAAACATATCTATACCTTACCTGAGGTGTTTAGCTATAATTCTACATAATTTTCCCTTTTCATTTATTAAATATTGACGGTTGTGCTGAAACAAGGTGTTCTGCTTGAAAACACTGGTTTTAAATGTCTGCTGTCCGATTGTGAGACTGGAAAACATCTGACACCGAAGCCTGGGCTTTGCTCTGTGACACTGGACTATGGGGCCTCTAATAGAAATGAGACAACCTCGTACACCTTACAGCCTTACTCTGTGGCGTCTTAGATAACCCACTTCTCTTCACATTAAATTAGGAAATGTATTTCAGCTTTTAAAATCATGCTGCATTGATTGTTGGGAACCCTTGAAACAGTAAACCTTGCATTTTAGTCAAGTCATCTAGCGTTTGATTTTTTAAATAATGCCGTCACCTGTTAAAGAATGAGGAAACATCTGCGACCCCACGTGTGCCACTGCCGTCTTCTTCACGGTGTACATCCTGGCTCTCCAGCAGAGGCTGTGGGAGTACGTGGTGTCAAAAGAAGGGTGAGAGGCGGCAATACCAAAGTTTCAGGATAGGAAAGTAAGAGAAATAGTGAATCTCTTACATTTACATTCAGGAAAGCAAACTTGAGGTTTAACTCAACGCACCACTTTGGAATATAAAACATAAAACAGTCACTAGATTTATTGTGGTGATCATTTCGCAGTACATAGAAATAGTGCATTGTTATGTTGCACACCTGAAACTATTAAAATATGTGGATTATATCTCAATTTAAAAATATTTTGATCTTGCCTTTGAGACAAATTTTGGGAGCTCTTTTTCCTTGCTAATCAAGATATGAATCTTATCAATTACTCTTGTTTTTGTAAATTACTACTCCTGTTGGAAACTTTCTCTATAATTTAGTCTTCCCTGCAGTATCTATAATGTAATTCCTGTAAATTATACCACTTTTTAAAAAAATATTTTTGAAATGGAAATTCCTCTAAGATTCTATTTTTTAGGCTCTTCCACTAACTCTAAAGGTCAAGTATGCTTTCCCAATTCCACTGGAAGTAATTTTGAATTGGTTATTTAATCCACTGGCATCTTGGGAAGCAAGTTTTGATGTGGAGGGAAGGCTGGTTTGAGGGAGGGCGAGTCTCTAGTCTGGTTTGTGGATGACCTTGCAGCAGGTTCTTTGCTGTATACCAGCACCCCCTTGTGGAAATGTGACGTAGAACAGAAACTTGCCCCTTTATTTAAAGTGTATTTTCAGAAAACATGTTTTTTATCATTTTGCCAATAATCTGAAAGCATAGTACAAAAGCAGTTATTTTTAAGGTATTTTAAACCTTTCCCAAAGGGAAAAGGTACTGGATCACAGGGTGTTGCGATTCTAATCTTTTAATCCATTGATCAAAGAAAATTTCCAGACCATTTTTTACCTCTCACTGTCACAATCGTTAATGTCTCCCTTTATAACTACCGACACTATGTTTACTTTGAAACACCAAGTTGGCTGCCTTTTTTTTTTTTACATGCTAGAACTCAGGCGGTTTCTTTTTTCATTGATAGTTCACGTTTTGTTCCTTGAATATTTTCAACATTTTTTTAAAAATTATTTTTTACTGTTATTTTTATTTTGTACTGTAGAACTGATTAAAAATTTAAGCTGGTCCTAACACACTTCTGTAGTGTAAAGGAAGTGTAAGAAGGAATTTCTTAATAAATGAGTTTGCAATGTTTAGAGCAAGCATTTTAAAAGTAATATGTGTTGAAGGTTTTTCTGTTTGTATGTATAAAGGTTACTGGTATTTTTTTAATGTCATTGTGTTGCAATAATTTAACTCATTTGAGTTACTTGATAAAAATATTTTGTCTATTAAGAAGTGCTCTTGACTTCAGTACCTAAACATTAAAATTATGTCAAAGGTACCCAAAGATAAGTTTTTATACAGATACACACCTTATAAGTTGTGGCCTATTTTATTATTCATTAGCGTAACTATGCTATGTTCTAAATGAATCATGAGTGAGAATAGTTCTTTATTGTAGAATTGTTTAAAATTGTTTTTTAAAAGAGAAAGAAGCTACATAAGCTAATCTAGTTGCCAAGTTGGAATTCATTATTTAATTTACCTCCTATGCAATGATTAATGCTGCGAAATGTATGCTTATGTTACGGTCTGTTCACAAAGGAGATGTTATTGCCAGGTTTGAGTAGTAGTCAATTGCATTCTTTCAGAGATTTACTGTACTATTTCAGTGTGTTAAGTGCCTTGTTGTAAAGTAAAATTTTAAGCCTAGAATGCATTATTTTCCTGACATATATTTTTCATCATGATATATACTGGATGTTATTGTAACAGTTTTATTAAATGCTTATGTTTTAATCAAATAAGTAAATTTCAGAAGCTCTTTTCTCTTTTACCCACCAGTACCTTAATCATTGGTCTATCATATGGGATTTAAATTCAGGTTCTTTTTTTAAAAAAGAGGAAATTATCTTTGTTTAGAAGTATGTTTTCCATGTTTGTGCTTTTGTGGTTATAAAAACATTTCAGGAGGAATTTAAGCGTGTAACTATAGTTTGTACTTCGAAATGCTGTTTTACATTTACATTTTAAGTGCCTAATTGTTAGTTAAAACTAATTTATGTTTTTATTCTGAAGAGATTATGTGTACTTGGTTTCTAATCTCTTTGGCTTTGCTTTAAAAAAAACATTTAAAAAAAGCAAGAGCCTATACTTTGTATTTACCCAATAAACCACCGTGACATCAACAGTCTTTTCAAAATCAGTACTACACTTTCTTTCAACTAAAAAAAAAAAGTTGTTTCCTTGAGAGATTTTTTAAATTTATTTTGTCTTAAGTACTTAGTAAAACCACAGTGGGTTATTTTTTCAAGCACTATTTTTGAAATAAGCTGATAACCTTCAATGAATGGAACTGTAAATAAACTGTGTGCTATTTTTCCTGCCCTTGGATTTAAGGGGAAAAAATAATTCATGACAACGTAAGGTCATTCGTGGAGAGAGAAAGATCAGTTAACCACTCCATGATTCTGAATCTCTTTGCTCACAGACAAAACTATGAACTTTTCAAGGACAGCAGGGTCCTTTCCACCGGCTCTGAGAGGAATGTCACCTTGACTCCTTCGCAAAGGGGACACCCGGGTGATGTCCTCGACTAAACCTTGATAGGATGGTCACTGCAGAAGTACATTGTAGCAAGTTGAAATAAGACCCTCTGACTTCCAAGACCTGTTTAGTAACAGCAATTCAGTAGAATGAGGGGAACTAGAATTAGATAAATATGTTTCAAAGGTTAAGTTTTGGGATGTAGCCAAGATTATTTTGGATTATCTGGAAATGATAAGAGTATAGATCACAGTAGCCTTTCTGCCACCTCCACCCAGGCTTTGGATGAAAGGCTCATCACAGCGGTGGTCCGTCCTCCTGTCTGAAACATTAGCGTGCTGATCTTGTTGGCTGCAGCCTCAAAGACTGCCTTACCCAGAATGCATTACACAGGGAACTGATGTGATGCTTCCCAAGCCTTGACATCGAATGTTCCATTTTGTTCTAAGAAAATATACAAGAGTATCAGAAGCATGGTCTTAGATTGCTCACTGATACAAGTTAGAAGAAGAATGGCTTCTGCACCGTGTGCCTACATAGTGCATATTTAATTCATACACGGCACCTGTGATGAGGCATAGTATTTTACAGTTTTTATGCTTGACATACATTCTTTAATCATTTCTATGCTTGACACACATTCTTTAATCTTCACAGAGCTACAGGTGGTGGCCTTTTGTGAAATGAAAGTTCACAGTGTTCAAATCAAACCTGAGTTTGGTTTCCTGTTTGGCTGTCCTAATTACCATGGTTGCCACCACAGTTTGTTAAGAGTTTTGTTGTTATTCCTTCTTCAGTCAATTAGTTAAGAGAGAAACTGGTCTTTGGAGCAGGTTCTTTGTCAAATGTTACTGATTTTTCTTATAGTCAAAATTTACATTTAAATACAGTTTACATTTCAGAAGGGAGAGAAGTCAAGGCTTCTAGTGCGAAAAAGATCCCCAAGTGTTTGACTCACAAATTTGTTGGAGCGAACTCATTGCAGGTATCACTTACAGCACAGGTGGCAGACACAAGGCCCATGGGCTGAATCCCGCCTCCACCTTCTTTTATCCGGCCTGGCACCTTGTTTCTACCCAGCGGCAGCACCAAGCTCTAGCTTAACTTCGATGCTAAAGAGTAGTTACATTTATACAGTCCTAAAATTACACTCGGCCCCTTGAAGGCAACTATGAGGTTGATGTGGCCCCTGGTGAAAATGAGGTTGACACCCTGACTTACAGGACTGTGCACTTCTAGCCTTACACGGGTTAACACGGGGGACATAACCGTGCAGAAGGCTTTATGTCTAAATGATGCTCAGGACTTGTTCCCGAGAGAGTGTGAAAAGGAAAGCTGTGAGGAACTGCTTTAAAAGGACAGCACAGCTCTGAGGAAACAGAAGAGAATTGGAATCAGTCTAGTCCGGATGGATTCTGGGCTCCCCAAACACCAAAGAAGTCATGGTGGTGTTTGTCTTGGCACAAACTGGTGAGATTTCTGTACTGAAAACCTGGCCAAACTGATATGTGCCCTTGCTTCTGGCCACGTTTCTGGGCACATAATACTTCAGGTCTTAGGTCCAAACACGTATCTTCTTTTCTTTCTAAGTTCCTTAAAGAAGGGATTGATTTGGGTAAAAAGAAAAGAAGCCACTACTTTTAAGAAGCTCCCATGCATGAGGCATGGGTAACAGGTTTCCTCTCATCTGACACGCACAGCAGTCATGCCCGGCGAGTCTCATGTGCTCCTTCTATAAACGTGATTTTAAAGCAAAGTGCACTGCTTACAGTGCAAAGTCTCACGCTCTTTGGGTTTCATGGTTCTTAATCTGTGAGTCCTACCTGTGAAAGGCACCTTTCCACTGCTTTGTGCCAGCAGCGCCCTCTGTCCTGGCCAGACTGCTCGTCCCTGTCCTCTGCACTGCAGTGGTCAGTCCTGTCATGTGATACGCTTCCCCACCCAGTATCTGTCCTGTCTCCCGAGGGGGGAACGTAACCTGGCGGCCCCGCGCTCTGTGGGTTTGAATCTCAGTTCTTCCAGTGCTGGTGGCTCATGGAAGACCTTAAACAAGTTGCCTGGGCTTTCTGTGCCTCACCTTCTTTATCTGCAAGATGGAAATAATAATAGTCCATGTCCCATAGAGTTGTTACAAGATACACATTCAATAAATGCTGGTCAAGTTCAGTTAACAGATTTTAGGTGCCATGATTCTAGCACTGACATTATTAATACAGACCCAGGTCTTGCCCGTCCTGAAAGTTCAGCTGAAGTCTTCACTCTTGCAAGCTTTACCATCTTCTCTGAACTCCTTCCTAAAAGACACATACAAATTCCCAAAAGGTGAGATACAGTTACTACTTTAAGATTTAAAAAAATATATCCTGTCTTATTACTAAATTAAAGTTCCTTAAGAGAAAGGACTGTCTTAATGTTCATTACAATGTGTAATAAAATTCTTACCACATCCAGGTTATTCATCAAATATTAATTGAATATTTTAAAATGTGTATTTTGATTACTAACAAAATTTATGAAGATTCATTGAAAAGGAAATTGCCCATCATGCCACCAAAGACTTTAAACTAATTGAAGCATTTACCAAACCATTATATGTTTATAACTTGAAAACGTTTCAGTAACAATCATATAATATGTGTTTCAGCCACAAATGTGGATTGAAAAAGGCTGAAGTGGAAAATTTAAAGACTTGGACTTGGCTCATAGGTTTAATTGCTAAGGCAGTTGCGTCCCAGCCATTCAACCTTAGGCAAGTTAACTGAGTCATCATGTCCCTGTAGTAAATGAGAGTGAAGAACCGGCTCCCAGTGTCATGTCGAAGATGAGAGAGAATATGTAGGAAAGAACTAGATACTACCTGACTCATTAATATATGCTAAAGTCTAATAAAATTAATTGATGAGACTTCAGAAATGGTTTTCAAATTATTGGAAGGAATTTGAGAATTTTTTAATTGTAAGAATTTAAGGATTTTTAAATGAAACTTTTATTTAATACAAGATACAAATATTTGTACTGTTGTACAAGTTTTGGGATACCAGTTGATAACAACGTCAGTGTTTAAGCTGTTTCCAAAGACGTCACTCTGCATACCTTCCCCACATTTTGTATACTAATAAGGTATCTGCATGGTTTTACTGTCTCTCTCCAGAAACATCTAGAAAAGTGAGTGATGAATTGCTCATGTGGAAATATTTTTTCTAATAAAACAAGGACAATTCATTTAATAAAGTTAATCCTGGCCCTGCGGCCCATGACCATGGGATCGAGAGTGATCATTTTGTCCCGGTCAGTAGCCATAGCTGGTCTATCACAGGAGGGTAGTATGTCCGGTACAGTGTTGTACAACCAAGAAGGTTACTATATTTCACCAGTTACTACTCTACTGACCTGACTTCTGAATGACCTGCCCACCTATCCCACACCAGAGGCTGGGCAAGCTCACAGGTGTGCTGAGATTAAATATCAAAGAGTTGAGCTCAAAGCAGAAAAAGTTGTTAAAGTTTGTTATACATCAGCCTTCCCAAGAGAAGTGATGAGAAACCTTCTGCTGGAGCTATTTAAAATGATGTTGCCCTAATAGAAAAACTCACAAATATATGGAAACTAACCATCACATTCAACTGGAGGGTAAAAAGAGAAACCCTAAGAGAAATTAGAAAATACCTTCAGACAAATGACAATGAAAAAATAGCAAGCAAAGTAAATGAAATAATTTTTAAAAAAGAAGAAAGATCTCAAATCAACCTAACAGCAAATCTTAACTAAAATAAAGAAGGAGCAAACTAAACTGAAAATTAGCAGGTGGATGGAAATAAAGGTTAGAGTTGAGATCAATGAATAGGAAGCAACAGAAATCAATGAAACATAAACTTGGTTCTTTGCAAAGAGAAACAATTGACAAACCTTTAGCTAGATTCACTAAAAAAAAGTTAAAATTGCTAAAAGCAGTATAAAAATGTGGATATCACTAATTTCATGGAAATGAAATCACTGCTATGAATAACTGTATGCAAGCAAATGGAATAACTTAGATGAACAAATTCCTAGAAACAAAAACAAAATAGCAAAATAGTAATGAATGATGAACTATAAAATCTGAATAAACCTATAGGACTAATAGGAGAATTGAATCAGTAATTAAAAACCTCCCAACAAAGAAAATCCCTGGACTAGAGGCTACACTGGTCAATTCTACCAAATATTTAAAGAAGACTCAACACCAGTCTTTCTCACATTCTTCCAGAAAACTGAAGAGAAGGGAACACTTGCTGACTCATCTGGGAGGCCAGTATTACCCTGACACCAAAGCCAAATGAAGACATGAAAAGGAAACTCAAGACCAATACCCCTTATGAATATTGACACAAAAATCCCCTAAAAAAATGTTGAAAAACCAAATTCAGCAGTATATTAAAAGGATTATGGCCCTGGCTGGTGTAGCTCAGTGGATTGAGCGTGGGCTGGGAACCAGAGGGTCCCGGTTCGATTCCCTGTCAGGGCACATGCCTGGGTTGCGGGCCAGGTCCCCAGTGAGGGCCTTGTGAGAGGCAACCATACATTGCTGTTTCTCTCCCTCTCTGTCTCCCTCCCTTTCCCTCTCTCCAAAATAAATAAATAGAATCTTTAAAAAAAAAAAAAAAAGGATTATGCACCATGACCAAGTGGGATTTATTCCTGGAATGCAAGGATAGTTCACCATGTGAAAATCAATCAGTATAATGCACTGCATTAACAATGAATCACAGAAAAACATTTCATTAATTGATGCAGATAGTGCATTTGACAAAATTCTACACCCTTTTGTGATAAAAATACTAAGCAAACTAGAAATAAAACTACCTCAACATAATAAGACCATACATGAAAAACCCATAGCTAGCATCACACTCAATGCTTTAAGACCAGGAAGACAGCAGAATGCAAGCCTTTGCCACTTTTATTCAACCTAGTATTAGAAGTTTTAGGTATAACAATTAAAAAAGATGAAGAAAGAAAAAGGAATCCAAATTGGAAAGAAAAAGGTAAAATTAACTCTGTTCACTTATGATACCATCTTATGGGTTAAAAAAAAAAAACCCTAAAGATTTTGTTTTTAAAGAGAAGGGAAGACAGAGAGGGAAAGAAACATTGATTTGTGAGAGAAATATCAATCAATTGCCTCTCACACACTCCCAAGTAGGGACAAGGCAGCAACCCAGGTATGTGCCCTGACTGGGAATCAAACTGGTGACCTTTCTTTCACTTTGCAGGACTCAGTCCAATGAACTGAGCCACACTTGTAAGGGCCAGACCTAAACTTAAGACTGAAAACTATACAAGTCTCAGAAGGAAGCATAGGTGAAAATCTTCATTACATTAGGCAACGGTTTTTAGGCAATAGTTTTTAGGCATGACACCAAAAACACATACATTAGGCAATAGTTTTTAGGCATTACACCAAAAGCACAATCAACAAAATAAATAGATAAATTGGAGTCAAAGTTAAAAACCTTTAACTTTTTTTGGCTGGGTGCAGTGACCTTTATTGATGGTGCATGACAAGGCAGGGCTCCCTAAGCCCCTCCCCTCTTCAGGGGGTCTGGAATGGAAACGGAGATCAGGAGATTCTCAGTGTGTTGGAGTATCAGTTTGGGGCAAGGACTCCCCAGCAGCTGAAGGTCTCTCTTCCCATCGCTGGGGCTGGTGGTCCAGGGGGCTCTTACTCCTTGGGGACCATGTGGACCACAAGGTCCACCACCCTGTTGCTGTAGCCAAATTCATTGTCATACCAGAAAAGGAGCTTGACAAAGTGGTCATTGAGGGCAATGCCAGCCCCGCCATCAAAGGTGGAGGAGTGGGTGTCACTGTTAAACTCTCAGGAGACAACCTGGTGCATCAAATGACAGTATCAATAGAGTGAAGAGACAATCACAAAATGGGATGAAATATTTGCACATCATTTATCTGGTAAGTGAGTAGTATCCAGAATATATAAAGAACTCCTACAACTCAACAACAAAAAACAACCCAACTCAAAAATAAGCAAAGGATTTGAATAAATATTTACTAAAGAATATATACAAATGGCCAGTAAGTACATGAAAAGAGGCTCAGCATCATTAGTTATTAGAAAAATTTAAACAAGTCCACAATGAGACACAACTTCACACTCCTTAGGATGGCCATTATAGGGAAAAAAGGAACAACAGAAAATAACAATTGTTGGTGAGGATACAAAGAAATGACAACACTCGTCATTGCTGGTAGGAAGTGTAATGGCACAGCCACTGTGGAAAACTGTGGTGACTCCTCCAAAAGTTGAACATGGAGCTACTATGTGATTCAGCTACTCAACCCTCGTTCCTGAAAGGATTGAGAGCAGGGACTCGGGTATTTGTGCAGCGGCGATCACAGCAGCATTGTTCATAGTCGGCAAAAGTGGAAACAACTGACCGTCGATGGATGAATGGATAAACCAAATGTACTATATACATACAACGCAGTATTATTCAGCCATAAAAGAGAATGAAATTCTGAAATAGGGTACCCCATGAGTGACCCCTGAAAACATTATGCTAGGCAAAATAAGCCAAACACAAAAGGACAAATATTGTATGAGTCCACTTAAATGCAACATTATGAATGTACTTAATGCCACTGAATTGTACACTAAACATGGTTAAAATGGTAAATTTTGTGTTATGTAAATTTTACCAGAACAAGTTAAAAAAAAACAAAACACCTATATAGATTCCAGCACTATTTGTAATAGAAAGGAACTGGAAGTAACCCAGACATTATTAACAGAGGATTTTGCTTATAAATTGTAACATACCTAGATGAATTTCCTAATGGTCTTGGTTTCACCTCTATCCCTTTACAGTTAAAGTGATTCTATGAAACATAAGCCAGATGGTGGTATTCCTTCTCAAAAACCCTTCTATGGCTCATCATCTTAGAGGAAAAGCCGTCGTCTCTCCAGTGCCCTAAAGGCTACCTCTTTGATTTCACCTCCTCCCACCCTTCCCCTTGCCTTCTTCACTGAGGCCTGGTTGCTGGAAAACTCCCAGCATAATTCAACCTCAGGGCCTTTGCGATTGCTCCTTCCTCTGTCTGGCATGCTCTTCCCCCAGGTATCTGCAAGCTTCCATCATGTGATCAGATATCTACTCAAAACAAAACCTTCCCTGAAACCTTGTGTAAGATTGCAACCCCGCCCCTCACATACACAAGGCTAGCAATCTCTACCATCCTCTTCATGTGCCTCATTTCCCCCCCAGTGCTTATCCCTGACACAGTACACACTTGTTCATCTTTTGTCTGTCTTCTCCCACTAGAGAACAAGCTCCTTGAAGGGCAAGTACTTTGTTTCATTCACATAGTATTCTCAGAGCCAAGAAAAATGCATGACACTCGGTGCTCAGTAAATATTTATTGAATGAGTCCATTTAATGAAACACCAGTCAGCTTAAACAAGATGAGGGAGGAAGATCGATACTCAGTGACACAGCAGGATTTTCAAAAACTAGTGTTAAATGAAAGGAGTAGGTTAGTGAACCAAAAGCGTAGTATGACGCCATTGGGGACAGCAGGATGGATGAGGGTGGAAATCTATGTAAGAATATGAGAAACCTGAAGAGATACATATCATGCTTTTTAACAGAGGTTCTCTCTTAGATGTAGAAAGGCAAAGTGCATGTATGTTTGTTGCAGGTATATGTCTGTACGTGCTTTGTTTTACTCAGTAATAGCCCTAGTACCAAAATTGTATGTTTTAGTTTATTCTGCTGAAGTTATCAAAATATCACAGTATTGTTCATAATTGCAAAAAGAAAGAAAGAAGAAAAGAGAGAAAGAAAAGAAAATAGCCTGTGTCAACCACAGGATATTGGTCAGGTAAATTTTGAAATATTCCTAAACAATGGACTAGATTTTTTAAATCACAGAGGTCAGCAAATAATAGCCTGAAGGCTAAATCTAGCTGCTGTGTTCTTTTCATAAATAAAGTTTTATTGAGATACAGCCATGCCCATTTACTCACTAATTGTCTGTGGCCATGTTCCCACTCCCACGGCAGAGCCACACAGCGTGACAGAGACCGTGTGCCTGCAAAGTCTGTAACATTTACTGTTCGGCCCTTTGCAAGGAAATGCTGCTGAGCCTGTGCTAGAGCACAGTCACTGAGAACGATGTGTGGACAGCAACATAGAAAATGTTAATTTTAGCCCTGGATTGTATAGCTCAGTGGATTGAGTGCAGGCTGTGAACCAAAGGGTCGCCAGTTCGATCCCCAGTCAGGGCACATGCCTGGGTTGCAGGCCAGGTCCCCAGTGGGGGCCACGTGAGAGGCAACCACACATTGATGTTTCTCTCCCTGTCTATCTCCCTCCCTTCTGTCTAAAAATAAATAAATAAATAAACCTTAAAAAAAGAAAATGTTAATTTTATATATTTATTTGCATATTTACTAAATATGTGAATATTGTAAATAGAAATATTCATAAAGTTTTAAAATACCGATATGTATATATTTTAAAAAGAGTGGAAAGAAACATACAGAAAGGTTACAAATTACTGTCAAGCGGGGGGAAGCAATAGTGTCAACCTATAGAGTTTAAGGCATTATTGATTGCCCCAATGTTATAATCACATTGTTATAATCACAACTTGTATTATTAACCCTTAAGTAAATGTTGCACATAGTACTATTTATTTTTTCTAATCCTTATGCTGGAGGTCAGTACATTTATTATCCCAACTTCGGTAGAGCACATGGTCGGTCAGAGGGTACAGAAAGAAGAACATAAACAGAAAGAAGACACTCAAAGGAGTGTATATGAAGCAAATCATAGGGACTTAACGGAAATGAAGGAGTTAATTTTTAAACCACTAGTGGTGCAGCTAAATAGCATAAATAGCATTTTTACCTTCTCTTTTCATTAGCATGTTGCAAAGTCTTCTTAAGCCATAAGCTGTCTCTGTTCCTGCTCACTGAGTCTGGACGGGTGTATTGTGTGACATTCACCTCCCAGGGAATTACAGACCAGCTGGAACACTGTAGTTTTACAAGTGGAGTAATTTAACAGCACTCTTTTTTTTTTAATATATTTTATTGATTATGCTATTACAGTTGTCCCATTTTCCCCCCTTTCTTTCCCTCCATCCCCATACCCCCACATTCCCCACCCTTTAGTTTTTGTCCATAGGTCATACACATAAGTTCTTTGGCTTCTACATTTCCTATACTATTCTTAACCTCCCCCTGTCTGTTTTCTACCTACCATTTATGCTACTTATTCTCTGCACCTTCCCTCCCTCCCCCTACCACTCCCCTGTTGATATCCCTCCATACCTTATATAAATCCCTTTAACATTTCATACAATAAAGGCTGGGTGATGATGAACTCCTTGAACTTGACCTTATCTGAGAAGCACTTTATCTGCCCTTCCATTCTAAATGAAAGTCTTGCTGGATAGAGTATTCTTCAATGTAGGTCCTTGCCTTTCATGACTTCGTATACTTCTTTCCAGCCTCTTCTTGCCTGCAAGGTCTCTTTCGAGAAATCAGCTCACAGTCTTATGGGAATTCCTTTGTAGGTAACTGTCTCCTTTTCTCTTGCTGCTTCTAGGATTCTCTCCTTATTTTTAATCTTGGGTAATGTCATTATGATGTGCCTTGGTGTGTTCCTCTTTGGGTCCAACTTCTTTGGGACCCTCTGAGCTTCCTGGACTTCCCGAAAGTCTATTTCCTTCACCAGCTTGGGGAAGTTCTCCATCATTATTTATTCGAATAAGTTTTCAATCCCTTGGTCTTCCTCTTCTCCTTCTGGCACCCCTATAACTCGGATGTTGGGACGTTTAAAGACATCCTGGAGGTTCCTAAGCCTCTCCTCAGTTTTTTGAATTCTTGTTTCTTCATCCTTCTCTGTTTGGATGTTTTTTTCTTTCTGCTGGTCCACTCCGTTGATTTGAGTCCCAGTTTCCTTCTTATCCCTATTGGTTCCCTGCAGATTTTCCCTCAGTTTCTTTATATTATCCTTCACTTGCTCAACTAATTTCGACCATTTTTCTTCCAATCCTGTGAGCATCCTGATTACCAGTGCTTTGAACTGTGCATCTGATAGGTTGGCTATCTCTTCATCACTTAGTTGTATTTTTTCTGGAGCTTTGATGTGTTCTTTCTTTTGGGCTATTTTTTTCCTCAGTGTTCCTGTTACTTTAAGGGGTGGGGCCTTAGGTGTTCACCTGGGCGGGGAAACCCACGTCATTGTGTTGTGACGCTGCCTGTGGGGGTGGGGCCTGATAACAGCACTCTTGATAACAAAATAATAAGTACTTTGATGTTTTGGATATACCGTTACCAACAATTCTGGCCAAAATCCATGTATGGCAAGAAAGAATTTCAGTGGGAAAGTGAGTGATTTAAAACTGATCTTGGGGATTTATTAAAAAATGATATTTTTCCTTAATGCTCTCCTTAGCTCTCTTCCCCTCTCTACCCACCCCAAAGACTGTTTAGTATTCTCTTTTTTTATTGCTACTGATTATTATATTATTCCACTATTTAAAACAGGAAGGATGGAGCAGAAAGTCCTCCCTTTTCTGTCAAAAACTCCTGAATACAATTTGGGTAAATTCATCCACAAGAGGCACTGAATGAGCTAAGTCCCTTCGTGTTTAATGTAGTTTATGCATGGTATCATGAACAATATAGCTTCCTGTATGAGCTTGCTAATACTGCCATGACAAACTGAAATGTGGTACTCAGCAAGGCATCCCCAAAGTCCCCGGAGCCCGTGGTTGGGTGTTGGGGTGCAGAGGAAGGGATGATACAGCGTTTGGGGCACTTTGCACAACAAAAGACAAGATGACAGCCGTGGCCGCTGCTCAGGGTGCAGGGTGTGCACATGACCGTGACCGCTGCTCAGGGCGCAGGGTGTGTACATGGCCGTGACCGCTGCTCAGGGCGCAGGGTGTGTACATGACCGTGATGCAGCCCGGGGTCTCTACAGTACCTAGCAAGGGGCAGGGCAGAGTTGCCCCTGGGCCACTGAGTCACTCTTGCCCTGACTAGAGAGGACAGCCACGAGAATGTAAATGATAAGGAAACTGGCAAATGTAGCTCATTGTGGGAGGATGACATCGGGGGTCACGTAGGAAGCTCTGGGTCAGGACTTCAACTAAGGATGGGCAGAGAGAGAGAGCGGGGCTGGTCCAACACGAGGGCTTAGAGAGTAGGGAGCAACTGTGCTGGTCTGTAGTAGGAAGGGCAGTCATGTGAGGGAGTTCACCATGCCGCCCGTAGTGAGATAGGAGCCATGTGGGTGGAGTGCGTGTAGAGAAGAAAGAGCCATGATGTGGCAGCAAGGCAGTCTGCAGTGAGGATTTAGCCGTGCGACCTGGTGTACTATGGGAGAGAATGGCATGCTGCTGCTTTGATCGTGCCTGCTGTAGCTGACTTGTAAGCCCAGGACCCTGACCTGCTGCCTTGGAGACTCAGTCTCTTCTGGACTCTTGGGACTTGGAACACACGGAGAGGCCACTCTCCTGGGATTTGTGCCTCTCCTGGACTTTGCCATGATCCAGTGTGATATGGAACATGTATTCCTGAATATAACACGGAGGCTGATGACTACGTACCCCAGATTCTGAAGGAGACAGCTGCTGTGAGACGGTGTGCACAGCTGACGTAAGCACAGGAAGGATATGGGGAACTACTGGGCTTGACTTTGGCTTTTAGCCTTTTGGGAAGCAAGGGAGGTGCTGAGTCTCAGGGAAAGACAGGGCTCCGAGCACAAAGTGCTCTCGGCACCCCCAAGGTTGGGTGGAATCTGGTAAATAAAAACCTGTTTCTCTCCACACTGATTATTGGGTCATGCATCAAGGCACAACATGGATGGGCCCCTGTTTACTTGGTTACAGTTTTGGTGAGCCCAGATGGGACTAAAGGAACCTGTACTCAGGTTCCAGCCATGTGGGGCAGACAGACCCCTGGAGAAGGGCTGTGGGGACTTCCCAGTCCCAAGAAACTGCCCTGCACCCCAGCTCAAGGCGCCAGTCACCAGGAATGCCACAATGGGGTAAGGAAACAGGTTAGGGAGGAGGGAACCTCTAGGCTCTGTGAGCAGAACCCATGTGCATGTTGGGGTTTGGGCACTGAGCCGCAAGGGCGTGCTGCCATTTGGGGTAAATCACGTGAGTGCTCCACCCTGGAGGGTGAATCAGGTGGGCATGGGGCCATCTTATAGGTGGGACATGGCTGCCCTGCCATCTTGGATGATGCAGCACGTGAGGAGACCTCCACCTGGGATCTGGGCAAAATGGTGGGCTAGTGCAATCTCCAGGTTATGTGCTGCTTGGGCACTGCGCCGGTAGGGTTCTCTGTGCAACTGGGTTCTGATAGGGATGTCTCTGGTCTTGAAGGCCCTGAACTGGTGTCTGATGGGGATTGTCCTGGTTCTGGAGGCTGTGAATTGGGTCCACGGGTGACAATGCTTCTGTTAACTTTATGCATGTGCTTGAAAAGCTAGGGACCTTCAGCTGCCGGGTAACGAGTTTGAGTATGGTCCTTCCTACTGTGGAAAGGAATAAGGATTGAAAGTGGAGTATGGTTAAATCTGAAGGAGTATGGTATACAGAAAGTTTGTGAATGTTGCAGAACATCTGTGGAAAGTCATAAAGGCTGCGAAAAGTTATGAAAGTTTTAAACTTGGAGGAAAGAAAACCTCAGGTCTTAGGTGAGATTTCCCTAAGAAAAATGGAGATTTCCCAGGAAGAGTTAAAACTTCACACTATGTGGGAAAGTGAACAAGGAAAAGTGTAAGGCATGGAAATGTAATTTTTGTACTGAAAGTAAGAAGGTTTGTAAACATGTATAGAAGGCTGTAGAAGTTTATGAAAGTTTTGGAAAGAAATTGTATGGTTTTAGCAATAGAAAGGATAAGATACGGAGATGCAATCTTGGTGGATATTTGGAGGACAAGAACTTTCCTTTATGTTTTGTGTTTTCTCCCTACTTGATGCCTCCAGAATTTGGCATTCGGAAGGAGTGACGATATAAGGTTTCTTTGCATAAAATCAATAAGACCTGTTGCTAATGGCGGTTTTGTCAACCAAGACTTTGACTGGAATGTCATGCCTGAAGGAGGCGTGCCTGAGCTCTGGACATCACCAGAAAGCCCTGAGGAATGGGGACTGACTTTTGGAGCCAGCGAAAGCCCATGAGGAAAAGCCTGGTACCCTGATTGGTTGTGTGGTTCATGGCAGTCTTCCCAGGGAAGGAACAAAGTTTGCTTTCCTGAAAGATGGCAAGGAAGGAACCTTAAGGCACAATGGAAAACCTCAAGGACTTGAGAAAAGCAGGTGGTACAGGCAAGGCCAGAAGCCAGGTGTGTGACTCAGATTCTGTGTCCTGGAGGGAGGACTAAAGAGTCAATCTAAAGGTTCCTTGTATAAGTTCCAGGAGAGCGGACTTAAAGATCATGTGTAATCAAGTGTTGCTTATTGTGGTTCCTCAAATAAACAGGCAAAATTAAAACTGCATTTAATGCAGTCCTTTGATGACAATGAGGGTGATCTTGAGAAAAATTGTGATTCAAGGAAAATCACAATGTTCAGTGGCAGACCTTAGACTACTGCAGCTAACTGTCTTTACAGTTTGTCTTCATGTGGAAGTTCAAACTGGGTTTGTGATATCACCAGAGATGCTCAATTTACAGGCAAGAAGAATATGTCAAGTTGGCACTGTTAAATGTCATGCCAGCAAAGGCCTTGCAACTGGATGTCTTCCCAAAAGGCAGTTTTGCAGCCTCAGAGACTGGTGTGTGGGTTGTGTGAATTATCATGTGTGTTCTTCCGTCTGTTCTAATAGGGTGTAAGCCTGTGATTGTATTATCTGAGTGATTGGTGGCAAGACACACCTCGCTTAACAAGCCCATCAGCATCATGGCCTCCTGAGACTCAACATTGATCGGTGGGCTTCACTTTAAAACTGGTTTCACTTTCTGCCCTAATGGCTTGGACAGAAAGGGCTCAGAGGTCTAAAAGAGGAGAAGTCCTGAAATATTCCCCTCAGCCCAAGCTAAGCGTAGTGGGCAAAAGGGCCTCGGATGGGTGTGACACACCTTGCACACCTTCCCCCAAAGAAGTTGCTCTTTTGCTAGTGTGCGACATTGAAGAATTGGCCCGTGCCTTTGTCACTTAGTAGTTATGGTATTAATTTTGCCTTCTAACCCTCTTATCAAATCTGTTGCCCCCCAGAATATGACAATGATATCAGTTTGTCCAGCAGTGCCACCTTTGGATGCCATGCATGCTGCTCCCCTGGACAGCCAACTGATCTGGACTCTACAAGGTTCTTCCCTGTGTGTGAAAGCCACTCTCCACTCTCCACCCCCACCCTGTTACGGAGCCCTGTTAAGTTCCACTCATATGACCTCATTTTACCTTAATTACCTCTCTAAGGACCCTGTCTCCAAATATAGTCACATTCTGAGGTACTTGGGGTGTGGACTTCCACATATGACTTGTCAGGGGAACACAGTTCAGCCCATAACACTTCCTATCTGCATCACACAGAACTTGCCTCCACCACCCTACCCGCCACCATCCCCTGCCCATCCTTTCCGCAGCTTCGGCCACCTACGCCTACAAATTTGACCCTCTGAGTTTCCGCCATCCTCCTGTCTCTGGTTGGAGGGAAGGGACCTTTCTTCCTCCGAATCCCGATTTGGATAAAGAAATAGCCCCGTGTTTTTGCGATCAAGGGGTGGGTGAGGGACCCCGCTCTCCCAGCTCAGGGAGGAGGTGCTGAGGCGCAGGCTGAGTCACCCCAGGGACCTGCTTCCCAGACAGGATTGATACACCGGCGGACAGACGAACTCCAGAGAGTCCGGAGGCCAATCAGAGCGCAAGCCCGCGTGGCCTGTATTTTTGTTTCGGGATGGGCCACAGCCGGGCGGGAGCCAGAGACGGGGTCCTACGGAAATCAGCGTGCAAACTTGCAGACTGCGGACCGCTTGGCTGCAAAGCGAGCGCGTCCGCCGTTCCCTGAGGCCTTCGCTGTTTTGAAGGAGGTGTGGTCGGGAGCAGCCAATCTGGGGCGCCGTCCGCCGCGCCTCCTGTCCCAGGATCCCAGTTTAGGTCGCTGCCGCACCTGCGTGCACTCTCCGAGGGACAGGTGGAGGGACCTCGGGGGCCCGACCCGCTCACCGAGCATGGACGCCCCGGCCCCGCCGCAGCCCCCAGCCCAGAGCTCGCTCTGGCCTCCGAGTCTCCCGCCCGCGCCCGCGGGGCTGCTGCGGCGGGACCCCACCGGCGGCGCGCTGCTGCTGCTCGGCCTGGCCGCGCTGCTCGGCTGGAGCTGGCTGAGGCGGCGCCGGCCGCCCGGCATCCCCCCCGG